>CALNXK010000305.1:217500-260000 GCA_942486035.1 Porites lobata
CGCATCATTATCCTTACTCCCCCATGACACGCTTCCACGTGCCACACAAATCTGTGTACAGCCCGACAGACTGAGCACACTGAGCAAATTGGCCATTTTGTTTATTGGAAGAGCACCTCGTCCCCAGGCTCTCATCGTACTGAAAATCGCACCTGCCGCAAAGACTTATGGGCTGCATTTGTGCTCTGAAGTGTTTTTTAGCGGGGCTCCCGCGCGCGCGAAGCGCGCGTGGGACAGAGCCCCATACCCATGGAATATGGTCAACCTCTTTTCGTTTGGTTGTCACGTGATTGACCGAGCGTACGTACGTACGTACGTACGTACGCGTCTACAGATTGTATGGGTGGGGTAGGGGAGACTATCAAAAGGAAGGGAGGGGTGTCTCAGGCGTGTCTTGGCAAGCCCACATCTTTAATATAGGACACTAACAATATGGTCAATTGACAGCTGTCCAAACAGGATAGCCACTGACCAGTATCCCATGACCATATCGCGGGCTCATGTGTCAACTCATCGAGGTGACGTGATTTATTTGGAAGCTGTCCGGTGACCAGTTAACTGTTTTACTAGATCGCGAACAACGTTCAATCTCATACTTTTACTAGTTTGGGAGCACAGGAAAACTGATAATGCACACATATTGGACATCAATGTTTTGATCAATTGACAGCTGTCAAAACAGAGTACCCGCTGACCAGTATCACTTGACCGTATCGCGGGCTCAGGTGTCGACCCGTCGAGGTCAAGTATTTTTTGAAGGTATCCGCTGACAAGTAAACTAGTTTTCAAGTGATCGCAGGCTCAAGTTCAATTTTTTTTCTTAATTCATATGAAATATGTTGTGTTTATGTGCTGCAAAATTAAAATTTTGATTGCAAACTGACCTCGGACGTGAAAATTCAGCCAGCTGTTACAGGCAGGGAAGACAGTTGCTTTTGTTTTTTCTCACAATGGTCACGCGTTGGTCACGCTCTACGTCCAATTTTTATGCTCTGATTGGTCAAAATTTGACATGTGAGTTCATGCGCAAAATTTATGCAGCATCTTGAATCTTGTTTACTTTAACAGCTGAAGCTGACAGAGTTTTGTGTCAACTTGTGATGTTTTTAACTGTCTTTTTCCACTGGATGTACAAAATGAAATTCAGCTGCTATCAGGAGTCTTCTGTTACTCATGGCTAGTTTGTTTATTGGGTTTTTGATTGAGAAAACGTCGCTTGTCAAAGTCGGAAATCCGATTTCGGATGGCATCGTTTTCGTTTTCACCTTGCTTGATGCGTAAGAGGATTGCAAAGTCTGAAGCGATACTGGCTTTACCTGATAACTTTCAGGAGCTGCATCTCGAATGGTAAGCCCGAGAAATTATTGTATTTCATGTTTGTTTTTTGTATCTAATTTAATGAAGTGGAGCGTAGATTATGCGGGAATTTAGTTTATGCGCGTTTGTAAGTTTTGAGACAACGATCTCACCGAGTATCTGGTTTGATATAATCTTACAGAACTTTAAAAAGCCTTTAGACAGTTTCTCACCGCAAATAGAAAGAAAATGTTCCAAAGAATCTTTAGTTATAATTCTAGCCGGAAAAGAAAGCTTTGAGCGATTTTCTTGCCTCGAGTTCGTCTTTGAAAAAACAAACACCGGGAAGCTGGCTTAAAACATAAACTTCAGCAAACTTAAGCTTGAAGCTTGAAGACTCAGGATATTTAGGGACACTTTAATACTTGTCTTCCTGAATGAAAATTGTTGTCTCTGTTTATGTTTCACCGAATTATATTTCTTTTATTGATTGTTGGTAGTCTCTCTTGCAATTTTAATCGCTATACCGATTGTTTTCAGTCGTTCAGTGAACATCGCTTGCAGGAGTTCTCAAAATGCCGCGCGTTAAATCATCAAATAAAAAATAAACATGATAAATTCTTTATTATCTTGGAGCGTAACTCTGTTAATGTTCATTCAAACACTCGCTACAGCTCGCACTACAAAAGTGAGAACCGGATGGCCGTATAGGTGATTTTGGAAAATTTTTTTAACAGTTTATGAATATTGAATGAGAGCAATTTGTATTGTGAAATACTGCTTTCTGTCCATGGTATAAAAGGTTGGTTTACACGCACCCAGATTTGTTGGCAAGATTTTGCAAAGTAAACTTGTCGAACGCCAAAACGTTGGCCTGATTTTTTTTTCTAAGCCTAATTGATCTACGGTGATCAATAGCCATTACGGCTCTTAAATGTGATAAAAGATGATCACCAGTTTTTGCGTGTACATATGTGGCTATCAACTCGATGTAAGATTTGGTTCACTCTTGGGCTGTTTGCAAATTATTTTTCTCTAAAATCAGGTAGCCTTTCCCTCAAAAGTCACATAAATGTGCTCTAAAGTTAACTGAATTGTGGAATTCGAATACAAGTTTATTGTTTAATTTAAATTATAAATTTACTAATGGGAGCCTCGCTTTTAGCCCTGGCTAAATCTATATATTATTTTCTTTCGTTTGTTTTATTTGAGGGTCTCAATGGGGTTAACCCATAGGCGTAAAACGGCCAAAAATTTAGCCGATAGACGTAAAAATTTAAAAAATTTAACCGTTAGCCGTAAATAGCGTAAAAAAGAGTTCACCGTAAAGGAAAGTGTTCCCTAGTTTTGCAACTTTTAAGGAAGGTACTAAACTCACTTATGGTTGCGTTTTTTATTTCCCGGCTATTGTGACTCCGTACGCACGTTAGGCGAAGCGCCTTTTAGGTGTTAACCAAGACCTAGGCTCCATTTCCGGCGCTTTCTTGGGGAACTAATTTTTTCCATAGCGAAAGTGTGGCTTCTTGCTGGGGATTAATATTTGCAATTTTCAGGAGGCCGTGCCCTCAAAACAGTAGTGAAACAACACGCAGAGATGTCACTGTTTGTAAAACACGTTGCCGATAAACAACATTTCGCTGTTTTTCTCGGACGGTACGGTAGACATCGCCATGCCTAGTCCCTGTTCGGCGTCTTCCCACGCAATCGCGGTCAAGGCATTTCAGTGGCGAACTCGCTCGGACCACATGACCCGAAAGGCATCAGCCGCGCGGAATAATGCGGCCTACGGACAAGGCAACGGCAAGACAGTCGTTCCGTACAGTCCTTCGCTATCATTAAAAACACTGGACACGGGAATTTTGTTATTGGCCGTTTTCACACTAGACCTAGAAATGGATCATCCGACCGAGACTAGCCTGTGATGGGCTCCTGCCTGTGTACAGTCGCGCCCTCCCCACAGACACCGCTTCTCCGATTTTTTTCTGAGGGGAGGGGGCGGCTGTACACAGGCTATCTGGAACGGACAATCCTGTCTTCAAAAATCAGGCGGATTGTTTATTCAAAATTAAAACTATTCCATTGCCAAATTAAGACGTATCACCTATCTGACGCGAATCATCAAACGGATAACCCGTCTCACGCGAATAATCCTTCTCTAGTGTTAAAACCGGCATTTCTGTTATAATGAATGTTGCGCCCCGGCCTTGAGTTGGGCGTTCGCGTGTCTGCTTTTGCTTTTTCACAAAGATTATTTTTAAATTGACTATTGACATTTCTATGTGTAAAATAATATCAGAAGTGCAATACTTTATAAAAAGTATGATCTATCAAATGTTAAAATTTTTCAAAAGAATAGCTTATTTCATCCCGAGATGATCCGAAGACTTTTATTTTGATTTAAAGAACCGAAAAAATACAGGTTAATTAATATTTAACTTTTTGAAACAAAAGAAGTTAATTTTTAACTTTTTCGTTAACCGTAACTGAAAAAAATTAACCGATAGCCGTAGAAGAGCCAAAATTTTAGCCGATAACCGTAAAAGCCACCACCTTCTATCAGTGACAAATGGTGCCTCTTCCAAATATAATTGTTTATATTGTTTATAGAACTTTGTATCCCTTTTGACTGCTGTAATATAGAATAGCCTGTACACCGACGTTGTTTTATTTTTCTTTTTGTTCCTACTTCCTTGCACTGGTGGTCAATAAATCCCCTGCGGTTTACATTTTATCACCCGCGCTCTACGGACTTTTGAAGAGGAAGTAGAGAGTCTGTCAACAGGCTACTAATCTCAAAAACAGAACGTTTTCTGGACTTTTCAAAGCCATTTCATTCATCTAATAGCCCTATTGGGCCCTTTAACAGACCCAAATGACAAATTTCCCTACCCTTTAATATACTTCAACAAGTGAAATCACTACTCTTTCTTATACAGCTATTTCGAGAAAGGTTGTCGGAAGGCTGGTATGGCCAGCCGAAATATTGTCATGAAAAAACAATACACGTTGTTCTGAATCAGCGTTGCACTAGTCTTTGGACTTCTCGATTTTGGTACATATATATTAGTTGTTTTTGGCTTGTCAACATTTAACTCAAATCGGACTAATTACAAACTGTGTAAGAAACTAGCTAATGAAAAACACCAACATAGGTAACCATTTCCGGCGGAGCCTCCCCGCCGTAGGCCAATATAGGAAAACCCCCGGGTCTGGTTTTTTTAAAAGATACTATTCTTAAACATTCTCTTTATTTCCAGGCCGGAAGCATAAAATATTGGCGTTCAGTCCTGAACACATTGAGTGATGTCATAAACAACAAGTTTACTCCGTTACAAGACGATGCCCATCAGGCTCTCCCCTGAGTTATTTCGAATCCTTTTCTCTTTGTCTTTAAAACGCGCATCTTCCATATACATGCTAAGAAGCTGTTTTATTAAAAGGCCGGGAATAAAATATATAAAACACTTCAATAATTGAAGTATTTGTTAGTTTCCCTGAAAGCAGAAATACGTATTATCAAGTGAGAACTGAACGGGACAAAGAGGGTACGGCCCTGCAGTCAGTTCAGCAGGCCAGCGGCTTTGGAAAAATATGACAATCATTGCATCAAACGTTATTTTAGGACAATTAAACGCTGTTGCTAGAATACATAGAAAATGTTAAATTCCCTTACAGCTATGCCACCGTTCTTTTATCGCTTTTAGGTCTCGGACCGCGCTGCCGCTCTATCGAAAGTTCTTTAAAAACAAACGGCCTTTGACAGTTCATAATGGAAAGAAACAACCTCATTGAACAACAAAAGCAAAACTTAACCCATAGAAAATAATCCTAATGAAAACTGTCCTTAACACTGCTATCACTTTATTCAATCCTCAGAATGCTGGAAATTACGCTTCTGAGAATTTGGTTTTCAATTTTTTTTGTGAACGGAATCATGTCACGAGACTGACCCCCTAAATTACAGGAGACCTGACACCCCCCTCACTACTGCCTTTGTCAACTAGCCAGGATAATCATGTATTTATTAGATAAATAAATTATTAACATCCCGGAGGTCTATCATGGAAAATCACATGTATTTCCACATAAAAAGCGGTCCTTACAATATGTAACATGCCATCATTAAAAATTTGCATAGGTTATAGCATTATTTGTTGTTGGCATGAATGCCACGAGTGATAATTCAAAATGGTTATACGAGACAATTTTGTGGTATTTATGCCAAATATCACGTACATTATTTGTTCATACTACTACCCGCAAAAGGCTTGTAATTTTCACATGTAGGTATTTCAAAAAAGCTGAAAATACGTATACCACTGCTCTAGGCCAATCAAATTGCAGAAATTTCTCATGTCGTAGTATAATGGGAAGTAATACAGCAAATGACGTGAACACGTAATTTTAATAACCTTGTCCAAAAAGCAATATTAAAAAATTAAACAAAAGAGAAAGCTCGGAGTAAATTGGAGTATGAATGTTTCCCAGTCCTAAACTGAATATAACGTCGACTAAAATGAACAAAGATTACCAAAATAAGTTTGCTCCCGACATTTGGTGTTTATTCGGAGGTATCATCTTTTGTATTTTGACATTTTTATATATTCTTATTTAAAGATGGATATTACAATTTTACAGTTTTGACAAAGCCAAGTGACGAAAATATCCAAACCTGAGTCATGCAACTTTTATCCACAGAATTCTTTTAATTTTATTCGTTATCATGACCGTGTGCTTTTTATCGTTGACGAAGAGAGTTGGATTGACTGCATGCAGAACTAACTCGTGCAACTCCGGTAAAGGTTGGACTATTTGGATAGAGTAAGACGACGTGGAGCGAGGAGAGATAACGGCTGTATTCACAGGCCTGCAGGTTACTAGACTAAACTTGTTCTTGGTACTGAAACTTGGACTTAGGTGCTCAGGCCGAAAGTCAATTCTAATTCAATTCATTTCAAGCCGGAGGCTCGAATCCTGAAACATCGAGTTTGGATTCCAGTTCGAGTTCGAGTTCGAGTTCATTATGAGCACATTGTTCAGGCGGTGTGTGCGCTAAATAAAAGATTGTTTAATTACTAATTTTTTCTTGTAACTGTTCAGCATAATTTATGATATAAATTTTTTAATATATACTGCTGTTGATCCCCGCAGTTTGTTTTTCAGGCTTCAGGTATATAAAAGGGTAGGGATTTCACTTGTTGGAACATACGAAAGGGTAGGGTAATCTAATCTTTGGGAAATCTGTCATTTGGGTTTGTGAAAGGGACAAAGGGCTAACAGTTGAATTTTATAGCTTTATAAAGACAATGCATTTACAGCAGTTAAAAGGGATACAAAGTTCTAAACAAGGTATGTGAAAGGGATACCATTTGTCAATAGAGGGTATATTAAAGGGGTACCTTTTCCGTTTATAAAAGGGTAAGGGGTTGGACCTTGGGGCGGAGCCTCCTCGTATACAAATTCACTGAGTACCCCCCGGGCTAAAAGATGCCTCAAGCGTTAAGTCATGTCTTCACTTACCAATTATTTCACTGATATCGGTATGAATTGTCATATCCGGCTTTGTCACAGAGGTCTAGAGGAGATGTGTTTGTCGCTAGAACATCAAAACCCGTCGAAAACCATTGAAAAAATGGGTTATTTTGATCGTGTTACAGTTTCGTCGTTACACATTCTATATACCGCAAACCAAGAGACCGTGAGGGCTCGCAAGATTGACACTTCGTGCCTCGGTCGCCCTTCGGGCGACGTGCCGTGCGCCAGCGAGGATATGGCTTGCGGTTAGTGATTTTCAAAAAGGGCGAACAACAAAGTGGATCTCGGTCAGATAAGAAGCGAAGAAATCGTTTACAATAGATTCATAAAGATCCCACTGGGCTAATTAATCGTGCTAAGCAACAGGTGAGGCATTTTTCAAGGTGAGAAAGTAATTCATTTATTCACACGAATCTCCTCAGGACCCTGTGACCTAAGCGATCCCTTCGGGATTTTCTGTCTTTACGTCATCCTAACCATTTCGTACTTGCGGGCGCAAACAATAGAAACGTCATCATTACCTACCGATTCCTCGCGGCCCCTGTTCAAGCAAATCGAGATTTTTTCTGGCATACTGACTGTATATTTCAGCTGTAAGTACTTTCCTTAATATATGCGCGAGTTACTAGAGTGCCTCCTCGAGATTTCGCCTTCTGGGCGAAATCTCTGCGGGGGCAATAACGAAGTTTATATTTGATTTTACTTTTGGACTAAGTAACGATTCTCAATAATCGTCAACCGTCAAAAGTTTTTGGTTTTGCGAATCAAGAGATGGCGCAGTGGTGAGAGTGCTCGCCTCCTAGCACCTATTAATGTGGCCCGGGTTCAAATCCCGGCGTCGACACCATATGTGGTTGAGTCTGTTGTTGATTCTCTCATTTGCTCTGAGAGGTTTTTCTCTGATTACTCCGGTTTTCCGCTCTCCTCAAAAACCAACATTTCAAAATTCCAATTCGACTAGGAATCAGGCCAGATGAAGAACCATTTTGTGAATGTGCTACCTCCAAATCATTACTTCTTTCTTTCTTTCTTTCTTTCTTTCTTTATTTTTTCTTTAAAATTTGACCGTCACTCTTAAAAATTAGTTAAAATTAACCGTCAATCGTCAAAGCTACCACCCCATTGAGACACTCTGTTCCATGAGGTACTCAAGGGACGTTTTGGTAGAGGTGTGCCGCCGAGGCGCGCCTTCAAACCTTGACACCGGTTGAAGACAAAAATCGTTCATTTTGCAACCCTGTTTAAGAAAAGAGGCCCTATTTTACGACCCTAATTCGTTCTCCTTCTTGCATACAGATTATAACATTATTTATGGAATAAAACTGGTTCGAAGCACATAGACTGAAATCATCGCGAACAGTCGCATTAATTCTTTGGAAAGGCTTCCGGTCCAAAAAGACACTCCTTTCAAGAACGATAATTTATGTATACCTTGTTTAACACTCAAGATTGTGAAAGAAAACCATACCCTGTTCAGCGGTACAAACCCACTTATAGGGCCAAATAAGGTCAGGCAGTGCCCCGCGTCGGGGATCTGCATGTAAACGATATAACGAATCCGGTAATCTGAAGTTTCCATATTCTTGACGAATTTGAAAAAATCGTCTATGTAGCCTTTAGAGTAACGTTTCACGTGTCATTGTTATTGTTAGCCGAAACCAATTGTGGAATTGCACGCACTTTAGGCATCCTACTGATGAACAGTTGGGATACGTAGATATATTTTTTAGCAACTACTATAATTTGCAGTCTGTCTACTTTGAATTATTAACAAAATGAACAGTTGCAATGGATGTCAATGTAATGCAATATATAGGAGGATAAAGAAGTGTTCCATAAACTTAACGAGCGCAGGAAATCATTCTATTTTGTCTTTATGACGTCCTGTTTTTTATCGTTCCACGTCGCTAAACACGTTTAGTCTTGTTGCGCTTTGGAGAGAGAAAAGTCATGTTGACAAAATGAATGTTTTTAATCTACCTCCTATAACAATGTTAGGAACTTTGACTGCTTCGGGAAATTTCAGCAAGGAAGGTAAAACTTGTGTTATTTTCGCGTCTGTTCTCTTCGCGTTATTTTCCTCGGTGGCTTAAGCTTGTGGCAAAAGTACAGGGCACGCGCGAAAATCCTTATTTTCCCAGACTAGCTTTGCTTTTGCCTTATCAAACTACTGCGCCAACTTTTCATTCGAAAGTGTTAGTGCTCCTTAAATTTGTTTAGGATTGAATTTATCTGGTTGTCGCGAAATTTTCTCTTCTTGGCCTCAACCAGTTGAAACTGAATTGTTATTTGTTTGGATGATTTTGTTTCCTTGGTTACTTTGAATTGTTTCTAAGGATCGGAAGCGATTCTGGCGCGCTCAATCGAAGTTACTTACGACGTCAAGTTCCGATATTTGTTTCCACAAAGTTTAAAGCACTTTTCAAAGCTTTTAAATAGCTTTGTTGTAATCTAGTTGTAGCCGTGGGATTTTAAGGCTCAATTTAAGTATTAGCACACACTTTCACGCGGTTTATACCGATCAGCCGCATTTGAGTGATTGAAATGAATTTAAAATATTTATGCGCTTTTAATTGCCTTCAAATGCAGGAATCAACGTCGCTGAAGAACCGTTCCATCGACGCTTTACTGTTGTTGAAGGCTTTGGAAGCAAGAGCGCTTTAATCAAAATCCACCTGTCGTCGATTTATATGCTTGTCTCAGTGAAAAAACATGTTTGCTTGCTTGTCTTCGTTAACAAAATCAGCAGTTTTACAACAGCCTATTTGCCTGGAAAAACGTTTACAAATGAAGTAAATTTATAACAAAGTAAAGAGATGCAATATAAAAACAAAAGCAAACGTTTCCAGTGTTTCACAACGTAAACGACGCCTTTTAAAAAAGTTGCAAGCGACCTTCCGTTTTGATAGAATATTAGCGTTCGTTCCGAGATAGACATAATATTTCGAGGGGAAATAAATAAATAACGATTTGCAGGTAGCACATCCACATAGTGGTTCTTCGTCTACCTGACTCCTGGTTGAATTGGAATTTGGAAATGTTGGTTTTTGAGAAGAGGGGAAAACCGGAGTACCCGGAGAAAAACCTCTCGGAGCAAGGGAGAGAACCAACAACAAACTCAACCCACACATGGCGTCAACGCCGGGATTTGAACCCGGGCCACATTGGTGGGAGGCGAGTGCTCTCACCACTGCGCCACCCTTGCTCCCCAAATGCAAAAGGTAGGCTGTTTTTTAGGCTAATAGAAGTCAACGACGGTTTTTTCTCTTTTCTACAGACGGAAATGGACGAGGAACAACAAATGGACATAGTTGATACAAACCAACCACAAACTGACTCTTCGATTATTATCAACAAGTCATGGAAACATCCAACCGCAGCCAAACAAGTAAAAAACTCCACATGGTTAGCATGCGCATCAGCATGGAACAGTCTCTTAAGTGCCGTGAAGTTGGTTTTGAAATGGTTATATATTGGTATCGAGTGGCCAAAGGACACAAAGTCAGACGCATTTGCTCGCAGGACAGTTAGTGCATCGGATTCTACTTGTCCGGCAGACGGCGTAAGTTTGGCTTTAATGTCCACATTACTATTAATACCGGATAGCTTTTGCGCCGGCGCGAAAACCATACGGGATAGCTAGGGCTTCTGTTCACACATGAGAACAGTGATTTCTTTTCGGCGCGATTTATATAACGGAGCGAAACTGCGCGGCGCCGATCCCTAGAGTGGAGAGTGAGTTACATATCGGATAGCGCGGGTGTTCACAGTCTTCACAATATACCGGACAACTTTCCGTGTCAGCGCAAGGAAATTAAAAGCTGTATTTAATATATATTTTCATTTAAGGCACGTACTTTTACCAAAATAATTCACTACCACTACCACTACTGTTTTAGACAGTAAGCGTTTACAGTTGGGATTGAGCTTGTCTCCTATTGATGATGAATACAAGGCTGCCAATGGCCGATTAATTGCGACCAAAGGTTAATTATATATAGTTATAAATAAGGTAGCCTGCGTAGCAGGCGCTTGGAAGTAACGTCGCAGGAGAGAAAGAGGCGCGCGAAAGAGCCACTTGAGGGGAGAGAAAATGGCGTGTTTCCCTCCTGCGCCCCGTTGTTTCTTGAGCCCATTACTTCCAAGCGCCTGCTACGCAGGTTGTAGTTAAGGTGGCTGAACACAGTTTTGGTAGTTTGTGATCATGAGTATATGTATTTTGCCAAATAATGGCAAGAGAAAGGTTGCAGCTCAGAAGCTGAAAAATATACTGCTGAAAGATTTTGATTGACAGGTAAAATTTGATTTTTTCGTGGTTTCCATGGCAACACGGGTGATTAAATACAATTGTAAAATTTCACTTTTGCTCAGTTTGCATAAAATTCGTTCTTTAGATTTTCCTATAACCTTGCACACAGCTTACTATAATTAATCATCACCATTTCAAACTTATTTGACCAAATTTTAACAGAAGAGTTTTTAGATAATCAATAATATATTAAATTGCACTGTAATTATTAAATGTGTGACAAAATTCCTTTGTTCAACTTCCATTTTAAAGTTCTCGTCATTTAAAGTAGGATAAAAGTAAAATATCAGAAAATTTTAATGAGTAGATTTTGTGAAATCGTTTTCTGCGTACCATTGCTTTTTGGCAGCCATGTTTGTTTGTCCAATTTAAAACACGCGGCATCACGCGAGTTACCGCTGACAGCTAACAAAACTGTGTTCAGCCACCTTAGGCTAAAATAGCAAAAATGTAGCCAAACCTTTGAGATTCTAATAGCCTTTTCAGACTTGTTGGACTGGCGTGCACTTTTAACATATGTGGGTTGAGTTTATTGTTGATTCTCTGGTTTGCTCTGAGAGGTTTTTATCCAGGTACTCTGGTTTTCTCCTCTCTTCAAAAACCAACATTTCCAAATTTCGATTCGATTATTGTAATTGCTACCTCTAAAACTTTATTTATTAATTAATTTATTTATTAAGGACCTATTCTACTGTATTATACAGTCGATGCCACGTAGGAAGCCCCTGCCCGTCATTCGCAAAGTCAATATCTCCCCGTGTTATGTTATGTTTGAAAATGATGCCTCGTGCAGCATAGTAGTAGATCCACAGGAACAAGTCACATTTGCTGATGTCGTGAAAGAGCGCGGTTTGGTCGCGGTTGGCCATAACGGTTTTTTTGATCTCTTCATATGGGGTCAAAGTCACCACATAATCGCTTATGTAGTAACTGGACATGTTGATGTACCTCATGTATTGATCCTTCTCCTCGGCTGACAACTTGAGGAAATTTTTGCGAGTCAGGGTTTTTTCTGTGCCTAGTGTTTGCCATAGTAGCCAAACTCGCACTTGCTGCGGTCATATCCAGCAAAGTTTGAATTGCATTTGCACGTTTTATGGAAAAGAGCTTGCGGCCAGTTAATGGCGCTCGTCGCCTCTCTGGAAAGGTTGGTAATGACTGTATAGTACTTGAGGGAGCAATCACGAATGACCAATTCCTGGCATGTACCTCTGTTTCCATCATTACCGCATGGCGCACTAAAGCCTTTTGGGATTGGATAACATTTCTTGTTTTTCAGACTCGTCAGGGATGTACAAACTCTAGGGAACTTGCCTTCAGCACAGGGAAAGGTGAAAATAATAACGACAAGACACTGGTGATGATACGGCAGCTCATCTTACTCGTGTATTCCTGAATGAATAAAATGATATTGTTCATTAAGCATTGCATACTCAAGTACTTTTAGGCCTGGATCCAATGGAACTTGTGGAAAATGATTTATTGGTTATAACTTCCGCAAAGAGGATGGAACTGAATGGAAATTTGACACACAAATAACCCACAGTCCTTGTAGCCCTTATTTTACTGCCTTACAATATATCAATAATCTTGAAACTAAAACGGTTATAGAAAAGGAAGGTTAATCTCAAGAATCTTAAATTTTTTAAACAATCTATCGAGCAGTTTAAAAATTATTCGCTAATTTTTTAAAGTAGACCAAAATGTTCAAAAAACCGCTAACAAGAGCGCCTCGATACAAACTAATCGAACCCTTCTTTCTAACAATCGGCTGGAGCTATCTCCGTGATCTTTCACACACGTTTTTAAAAAGATTGAAAGTACTATGAGGTGAAATTGCATGTCAAAAGCGCTTCGTTTTCTACAGATAACAGCCAAACACCAAGATTGTCCATTTTTTACTGTGTTTCTAACAATAAAAACTTTATCCCAAAATATCTCGATAACGCTCTCACAGATTTCGCTTAAACTTCACGAACATCGAGGCTGCTATTGGACGAAAAAGCGCCCGTCATTTCGTTGCTATGACAACTCCGATGCCGTTTCAACCCCGATTAGAACAAAGTTTCATCTTTATTTAATACAACTGTGGTGGCAATTTTTCCAAAACTTTGTTTTTGGAGACGTAGTTTATGCTCAAACTTGGCAGGTATTGACCCTGAAAAACTGTATCGAGCCACCGTAAAGCATAAATATTGTGTCGGTAAGTCACGTGATATACCACCTGACAATTTTTTTTCAAGATGTTGAATAATTTGCAAATGGACAAATTGATGTCGGGTTTGGGAGAGAAAATAAGTAATAACATTAAAGCTTCACGTTTGAATTGAATGCCCATTGCACTTCAATAATAGATTATAAAGGCAGTATCACTGTGAATGGCTAAATGCAATCTTAAATCATTCAAAAGTAAAAAGTAAAATATGTTTATCCTCTATGAGGAAATTTAATTCATTAATTAAAGGAAAGTAAACTCGCCATCAATTCCCCAATTTCCTTTTTACAACGAGCATGTCACATGACCATAATTATAAGGTACAAGAAGACCTCACTATTTCTATTTGCCAGGTAACATAGCGAGGATATTGCAAATTAATCAGAGCTGTTTCGCTCTATGCATAGAGATGAGTAGCCACGGTTCCCATCGCTCTGTCATTTTTGTTATGTTTTTCCTTTTGTTTTAGTTCCACTGGTATTCCAAGCGATATCAAGCTATGTCTAACCGCTGGGAGAATAAATTGGAACGATTTCTCTTCCAGAACGACCTTCACTTCCGCAAAAAATCCTGATTTCGAAATCTGGTTGGAGCTGAATTCGCCTTATGAATTTTCTTCTGCTTATTCTGCGAACAATGGGGCGGATTCCTTGCATCGCAAGCTATTGTCATACCGGCAGAATCGGAATGATGCAAAGATCTATTCAGGCGCGCGTTCAAGTTGCTATTTTAACAATCACCCCCTTTCCCCCCCTTTTTTTCTTTTTTTTTGCTTACTCACTCGCGCGCCGTAGCGTGCTATTTCATGTGGCACGCGCGCGAGTATGCCATCAGGCACGTGAGCTAATTTTAACGAACTTTTTAACGGTATTTAGTCTTGTATACCCTGAAGAAGGCAGCATTGCCGAAACGTCGGTTAAGATTCTTATAATAACAGCGTCCGTTTTACAATTTTTAAATTAACGTTTATAAGTACTAGGTTGCGCAGGTTTTTCAATCTTTATTTTTGTTATTTTAACACTCGTACCAAAATTCAAGCGTGGCAAACGCCCCTGTGCGTATTACTCAAATTCATCCGCGACATTTCATTGAATTCTGGAAGGCGAGTTGGTGTTTAAATTGAACCCTGGGCCTACAAATAATGACGACCAGTCAACAATCTCAACTCATTGCTCTCGTGGGCGCTGTGCTGCGTTGTCTACCAGGTCAGCAGTCTTATCAATTGCGCCAAATGTCAATCGATTGCCTTTTCCCAACACTTCACACGAATGATTATAATCGTTCCTATATGATTGCCAATTTAAATAATCTTCTTTCTCTTAACCGTGTTAGCCAAGTTCCCAATTCGCGGTTCTGCAAGAACTTTACTTCGTGTCTGTTAAATGCTAGATCGGTCTGCAGCAAACTTTTGGTTATCAAAGATTTTGTTGTTGATCATGCAGTTGATTTGTCGGGTATCACGGAAACATGGCTGCATCTGAAGGGAGGTGACGTTAATGTTGGGTCCTATTGGAGAGCTCTGCCCCAGTGGTTACCGTTTTGTTCACACTCCGGACCGGCTGGGACTGGTTGGGGTGTAGGACTTCTCCACAAACATGGCTTTTGTACTAAGACGCGAATGTGCCAGCATTCTTTTAGATCATTTGAATGTATGGACGTTACATTTATAAATCGTAAATCTATCCGAGCTTTGGTAGAGTATCGTCCGCCGGAGACTGGTGCTGCAATTGACTTGTTCTTTGAGGAATTTTCTAGTTTGTTGGAAGAAGGTGTTGTTTGCTCAGAGGAGCTGCTCATCATCGGCGACTTTAACTTCCACATGGATGATATGGCTGACAGATATGCGGCACAGTTTGGCAGTTTATTGGAACTGTTAAACCTCAAACAACATGTGGCCGTTTCCACCCATAGGAGTGGTCATATTTTAGACCTTGTTATCTCTAGGAAGGACGAGGAGGCTTTGAAAGTCAATGAACTTGTTGTAATGGAGCAGTTAATTTCTGACCACAAAGTTAATTGCTTTTAGCTGAATCTTCAGAAACCGCTCAATGAACGAAAGTCTGTTGTTAGCCGCAGGCTCAGGAACTTTGATTCTGAGGCCTTTAATAAGATGATTATCTCGTCAGGCCTGTTAGCGGATGTCAGTGATCTCTCCCTGGAGTTGATGGTTGATAGGTATGATAACGTCTTGCATAATACCATGGATATATTGGCTCCGGTGAAATCTCGGACCATCGTCCTCCGTCCAAACGCCCCCTGGTATAACGAGAACATTGGCAATGAGAAGAGGGAGCGGCGCAGGTTAGAGCTGGGCAGGTGGCGCTCTAGCCGTCGTGAGTCGGACAGATTGAGCTACCTAGAGCAATGTCGTGTTGTGAATGCAATGCTATACAAAGCCAAGGAATTCTATTATTCGTCGGTTATCCAGGACAACGCCCATGATACCAGGCTCCTCTTTCGATCTATAGATAAGCTACTGCAAAGGCAAACTGAGAAGCATTATCCTTCCGCCGATAATGATCAACAACTTGCAATTGCTTTTGGAGATTTTTTCACTGCCAAGATAGAAAGGATTCGTGAAGAGCTTGTACTTAGGAAAAGTGGACTTGTTCACTCCCCTGGTCTGGCCAAGCCCACCTGCCTGTCACGGTTAAGTGAGTTTGATTTGGTCACTGATGAGGACGTCTTGAAACTGATCTGAAGTTACACTATCAAGGCTTGTAACCTTGATCCCCTGCCAGCAACCATGATGCGAAGTTGCCATTCGGCTCTTGTCACGGCATTCAAAACGGTAATCAGTCTATCGCTGTCGACTGGATCGATACCTGAGGATCTTAAGATTGCCTCGCTGCGGCCGCTACTGAAGAAATCGAATTCTGACTGTGAGCAATTTTCCAACTTCCGACCGGTGTCCAATTTGAAGTTTCTTTCAAAACTGGTAGAGAAGTCTGTATTTGCGCAGTTGAATAACTATCTTACGATTAATAGCTTGCACGAACGTTTTTAATCTGCGCACAAAGCGCACCACAGTACAGAGACCGCACTGCTAACGATCACAGATGACATCTTACTTTCACTGGACAGGAGGGACAATGTGTTCCTATTGTTACTAGACTTGTCAGCGGCATTTGACACGGTTAATCATTCTTTGCTACTTGCGCGTCTGAAGAACTCGTTTGGAATCAGGGGAACTGTTCTGCAGTGGCTTCATTCTTATCTGTCTGGTCGATCTCAGTTTGTCGAAATTAATGATACACTAGTAATAGTTTACACTACAGCTGCCCCCGCTCTGTATATTGTCGGTCAATAGCATTCTTAGCCGTTGTGTAGCTCTTTGAAATATCCCCAGTCATAATGAAGATTTTCACACATATTCCATACAATAGGTGACATAAATACAGAAAACGCAAGGTTCAATGCACAGTTTCAGTTCGATTTACACAGCTTTGATCAAAGCATTCTTAGTTTCGAGAATAGTTTATTCTAAACCATAAGAAAAGATTTAATTAGAAGTTGAATTTTTTGATATTTCACTTTCACCTTTTACATTCAGTTCATTTTATTTGCCGGAAAGCCTTGGAAATTAAAAGGACGTTTGATCAATTCACGCTCGCGCATTCTTGTCTTATTTTAAACTTTATAGCGGAAGGACATCTGTGAGCAGGGAATAAGTCAGCACAGAATTTGATTGTCGGTGAATTTCTGTAATCGTCCATCGTACTTCTAGTGATAAGCTAGCCGTTGCTCACTCGTCTTGCTTGTTTGGGGCTGAGTCTTATTCCGGTCAAAGAGAGAGAAAGTGTCTGGCAAGGTTTCCAATCAAAGATTTGTGTCTGGTAAACTCTCCAACTGTTCATATATACACAGTTATACGCACCTTATAACTTCATTTGCGCTTAACGAGTGTCTTTGGATCCATAACTTTCAAAACAACTGCTCCACAGCATAAATGTCACTGATAACACATAACAATAAATGTCACAAAATCTATCTAAGCGGTCCCTTCGGGATTTTCTGTCTTTACGTCATCCTAACCATTTCGTACTTGCGGGCGCAAACAATAGAAACGTCATCATTACCTACCGATTCCTCGCGGCCCCTGTTCAAGCAAATCGAGATTTTTTCTAAATTGACTGTATTACTGTATATTTCAACCGTAAATACTTTCGTTAATATACGCGCGAGTCACTAGAGTGCCTTCTCGAGATTTCGCCTTCTGGGCAAAATCCCTGCCGGGGCAAAAATCGTCGGTTAGGGATCTGACTGTAGGCGTTCCGCAGGGCTCTGCTCTAGGACTTGCCGAGATAGTACGAAGTCATGGACTTGACTATCATTTCTATGCTGATCATACTCAGCTCTACATATCGTTCAAAGATTGTGATGTGGATGTTAAAAGGCTGCGCGTAGAGAACTGTGCATGTCGCTGATATATGTCATTGGATGGAAGTAAACGAGCTGAAATGATAGAAATTATGCTTATTTACTCGAAGTACCATACTCGTCCACTCTTCAGCTACTTCAAATTCAGTATCGGTAATGAGAGGCTGACAACCACCGCCAATGCCAGGAGTCTGGGAGTAGTACTTGATGACAACATGTTATTCGACGTGCACGTCTCAGACAAGGATAAGAAAATATCTCAGACAGGAGTCTTGCGAAATTGCTGTGAATGTTTTTATAACATCTAAACTAGACTATTGCAATTCGTTGCTCTACGGTTGTAGGAAAATGCAGTTGAAGAAGCTTCAATATGTTCAGAACGCTGTCGCCAGAATCGTTACTCAGACTCGTAATTTTTATCACATTACGCCTGTTTTATTTGACCTTCACTGGCTTCCTGTTAATTATCGTATTGTTTTTAAAGTTCTTTACTAGTTTTCAAATCACTTAATAACCTTTCACCTAGCTATCTGGCGGACAGACTTATTTATCAATCGCATGCCAGAAACTTGCGGTCCGCATCTAAGGAGCTGTTAGAATAACCTCGATCAGTCACGAAAACTTACGGGAACAAGGCTTTTTCAGTGTGTGCCCCTAAACTGTGGAATTCGCTACCATTAGATTTACGTAAGTCACATCTTTAACTGGTTTTAACAAAGGATTAAAAACATATCTTTTTAGGCAATTTTTAGAGAGTGGGTTATTGTTTTTGTAAAATGATTTTAAGACGTGTAATACAAAGTGGATTGTAAATAGATTTTTAATACGTTTTACTCCATGCTTATAATATGTAACTATTTTTCATTTTCTCCCCTTTTTTACAAAGCGCCATGAGCTCAGGATATGAGCGCTATATAAATAAAGTTATCATTATTATTATTATTGTTATTATTATTATTATTATTATTATTATTATTATTTGTTCCGAACACAATTTTGGCCCAGGCCTTTAAAACCCTTGAGTACCTTACGGTATTCTGTTGCGTCCCTTTGTTGTGGGTACAGGTTCTATAGTCCTTATAGCTATACTGCACTCGTGCAGTTTTCACAGCTCAGTAGAGTGATTTCTTTCCTCCAAGTTAGCAAGGAATTTTTCGTTACTCAGTGCATTCCCGCGGATTCGTCATAGTTTGTACTTTATTACAAGGGTCGTCACTTGTTTCCATCCGCCAAACTGACGTGACGTCATCTGATCTCCGGCGAACATCTTCGGTTTACGCGCCGGCTTCCTATCGTAAAAACTAATATGGCGGATGATCTTTTGTGGGTCCACGTGTGTCCAGCAGATTATTTGTGTTTTTCTGCGCACATAAAGCAGGGTCCTGATTTTTTTCAATAAACCTTTGAAAACTGGACAAGGGTAAAGCTATTTTATACCCTTAAAGCTTGCCACAGTGGAGAACGTCAGTTTGATAGATGGCGTGACAGATAGCGTATCTTTCCATCCATGAAACTGACGTTCAATAACAGGCGAACGCGCACGAAAATTGACGATAATATACCGAAAACCTGTCTCGGAATTCCGAAGATTTTCCCGCTAAGCATTGTTGTTTGGCGGGCATTTTCGAAAGGAAAATAATAAAGTTTCCGGGTGTATGAGATCTGGAAGTTGACTTTATGGCTTTGCCGGCAAATGCCCAAGAAGGTATATGTAGCAGCACAGCTGAAGGCATATATTTAGAAAGTGAGAAAGACAGTGCTACTGTAATGTATGTACTTGGCAAGCGAAGTTAAGAGGATCAACGAACAAGTTTGTTGGCTATGTTGGATCAGTTGAGGAAGCCATGACTGTAATAAGACAATATAAACTGGAAACAACAACAAAATTCTCTTGTTTTAAATCAGACAAAATGTTTGGTGCTGGAGGTAAGATAATTATGAAGCAACAAAATAATTATGCACTTATCAACTGAAAGCCGACCCCCCACCCCCTGGGCCAAGGTGGGGGAACAAAGGGTGTTTGATAAAATTTGACAGCACGTTTTGCCGTTGGGGGCTGGGGATTTCTCAAGATTTGCCATGTTTTATTTTTCTCCTAAAGGACTGTACGTGGGGGCTTTAAAAGTTTAAGTGCCCCCTCATGGGGGTTAATCACCATTGTAGTTGACCTGAAGTCAAATCCCCACCCTGTCCTGAGGGTGGGGGAGGGGGGATTTCAGTTGATAAGTGCATAAACAATAAGTTGGTCATAAAAAATTCTTGAATCTGATTGTTTATCAGCAACTATGATTTTAGCAGTGCAGTGTAACATAATAGGTTCAAGAATGCTAGAGTAGAATGTGGTGTAGCTTGCTCACCAGATTACAATCAAAAGATTATAATAAACAATGCTGTGAACTTAGAAATTTTTCTTTTGTTGGGGGGGGGGGAGAGAAATATGCTGGAGTAGAATGTGCATATTATAAACACAGTGGTATTCATGGCATGAGCAATTTCTGAATCAAAGACATGAAATACCGTAAAATTCCGAAAATAAGGCTTATTTTTGGAGGGGCTTATATTCGGAGGGGCTTATATACGGGAGGGAAATTTGCGTTTCAAAATCGATTGGGCTAGCCTTATAGTTGGAAGTAAATTTACCGTTTTTGCTTTGTTTTATTTTGTATTTGAGGGCAATTTTCCAAGTAAAAGCCCCCGGGGGGCTTATATTTGGAGGGGCGATTTTACGGAGGGTTTTTTGCGTTACCAGTTTGGGGGGCTTATATTTGGAGGGGCTTATACACGGAGGGGCTTATTTTCGGAATTTTACGGTGTCTTTAAATCTATGGTTGACTGAGTACTATCTGCAAAGGGTGCATGTAATACATTGGCTTGACTGTGGTGTAGGTTGCATACCAGATTACAATCAAAATTATAATAAACAAGGCTATGCTCCAAGAAAAAAAATTCGGGGAGCCCAAAACACTAACCCTTTGACATTCTGGTTGCCCAGCATAGTAATTTTGGGCAAAAACTAAGAGTGCCTTCTTGCCGAAAAGCAACAGTAAGTCACCAGGGGCCTCTGAGGACTGCTAGAGTACAGCCCTAATAAACATAATACAGACTTTCCTTGTTTCTATGACACAGATCCCTTTGCCAAGCAAAGAAAAGTCTATTTGAAAGATGACAACATTCCATTTGATGGAGTACCATTCAGTATAATTGGCACCAAGGTATTTGACTGCCAACATGGACCAGACAGGAAAAAGTCATTTAAAGCGAGACATTCTGAAGAGAAGGTATGTTGGTTATGACTAAAAAATATCTGCATTTTCATTTCACAGCCACAGCCTTTTTGGTTCTTTTAGCACTAAACTGTAAGGAATTTATAATATTAATCTTCTAACTACTGGTTGATGATCACCCATTCAAAAGGAGGAGGTTTCTACCTCAAGACACAATGAAGTTTGGCTGCCATGCAAGTATTCGTTTATCAGAAGTCATAAAGTATTGCAATTACAAGTTACAAAACCACCATCACAATAGTGATAATAGCAATTGACATTATACTTCCGCTCAGTAAAATACATCCCTTCATTTCATAACTTATTACTGTCTTTTAACTCTATTAGATCAGGGATGACACAGAAAGACTAAGAAGGGACATGTCCAAAAAGCTGAAGACTGATATAACCAGCGGACAGAAACCCCAAGTGGAACGCAGAATTTATATCCAGTTACCAAAGGAGGATGAACACAAAGATCGCATCCCTGGAGAGGTCTGTTGATGTCAATGGAAAGAACTGGGACACTACCTTAACTTGAGAACAATAATATTAACTTTTGTTTTTGGCTCTTTTTGTTTGAGTAATAGTTGAAGGCTTAGGGAAAAACACTTTGAAAGGGTGGGACAAGAGTTGAGTCATTTTCATATAAACCTTCTAGTTTTTCATGTATAAATCATTATGGTAATTATAGTTTCGGACAGGTATTACTTTCCTATGAAAAGGCAAGAAGGCATGTGAAAGACAATCAAGTCAGACCTTCCACTCAAAGGCTAGGTCACAAAGTACAACAGGTGTATGGGTGGCTACATGTTATGTAGTGTTAACAATCATAGCCTAGGTCTGTAAATGAAGTAATGATCATAACAAAAGGTCCAAGTAGTGTCTAGGACTAAAATAGAAGCTGATAAAAAATAAACAAAATTGTCTAGGAATTATTATTTCAACTGATTTGTTGCTATTCTATCCAAATAATTTGTTTTTTGAATGTTGTTGTTAACAGAAGTGACATTTCATTCATTACATGTAAGTGTACATTGTACCAGCACTGCCTACAACTATCAGCATGGCTGTCAAAATATTTCTGTCAAAAATGTAATTCCATTTTCATTTTTCTCCTCATGTATCAAACAACAAGATTGGTGGCATTCTGCAGCCCATCGACAAACGGCTTGTAGACAAGATTGGAGAGCTTGTTGGCGAAGGTGTGAAAACTGTGGACGAAACGAAAAGACATCTTAGGCAATTCGTAAAAACTGAACTATTTCCAGGGCAATCTCCACCAGCATCAACAAACAGGCGCTATTATCCAACAGATGTGGACATCAGGAACCACATGTATCAGGCATCAGTAAAAAAAATCATGTCCAAATCTGATCAGGAAAACTTTGAAAAGAAAATTGAAAATTGGTGTCAGGAGAACCCACAAGACTCTTTCTATTTTAGACCCTGTGCCCTATCAGCCTCATCAACAGCTTCTGAAAGCATGAACAATGAGGAAACAGATCAAAATTGTGTGCGAGATGATCTTTTGTTTGCTCATCAAACAGCCTGGAAAAAGCAACTCATGATCTGTTACGGAAATGAGATCACCATGCTTGATGCAACCTACAAGACAATGAGATATGAGCTCCCTCTACTTTTCCTAGTGGTAAAGACAAATGTAAATTACATAGTTGTGGGGTCTTTCATAATTCAACGGGAAACTACAGCCTCCATACAGGAAGCACTAGGAATCTTCCATGATTGTTTGATACCATTGCTTTTCACCATCGAAAATAAAGGGCTGTTTTGAGAAAACTGTACATTTTCCTTATTGAAATCTATGCCATTTGGTAATTCTAGAAAATCTTCTCCCAGAACCTGTTTTTCAATATTTTGTCACATTTTGTTAACATACTTGTTTTCCTGCTTAGTGAAATAACACCATACAAAATCTGGGGCATTGGACAAAGTTTCAAGTTATAAGAGCGAGAAGCTGAAAAATGGGTATTACTGATTAACACACACATGGCAACTACTGATGATATCATAGTAGTTTTTTTGGGCTCTCCAATTGTTGGGCAAATACAAAGATGTGTTACATGTAGCTCAGAATTTGGACTCCACATTTCATAATGATCTTCATATACCAGAGAATAAGCTGTGATATATAGTTAGCATGTGTGTGTTACAAATAACATTGTATATAATTCCTGTTTTGTGAAATACCTGTCAGCAAATGAACGTTACGTGTATATTAATTTTGCTTAGAATTATGAGCATAATACTGACCATAAATGTTATGGATGGTAGGTTTTAATAAACTGAGGCATCACAATACTGCAATCATAAAATTAACTACGTAGAACTGTGAAGGTTATAATGATATGTCAAATGAAACTTTCTTTGACCATTTCCAGTTGAGAAGTCTCATTACAGTTTAACAGTTGCAGCATACTAGCTGGTTGATGACAGTTGGCTTGATATTTTTCCTTGTTTACTATTTACTGTCATGTTAAGAAAAGATTACAACTAAGTTGTTAGGTTACACGTAGTTGCGATATTCTTAAAATCATGCAAATTACATGTATATCATGACTAAACAGGGGCACCCAACGAGAATATAGTTCAAAACCACTTAAACATAGCATTGTTAAACGTATTTTAGTATTTAAACGGTAGATATAGGCATATTTTTATCCCCAAAAAATTTTTCATCTGTTCAGGTTTCCTAGCTCAAAGTCTAGTGATCCAAAAATTATAGGGATCGAAACTTACCTTTTCGAAAATTTCAGCCAGAAAAAAGACTCCCGAAAATTCTAGATGACCTTTTTAGAGTAAAAATCAGTTAAAAATTGGCAATTATACCATTTTTTAGATGTTAAAAATCCTAGGAGAGGCAGGGAAGCAAGGAGTTTTACAACAAATGTTCCGAAAATTCTAGATCTCAAATCGTCTCCTGAACAGATATTTTCCAAAAATTGTCGTTGGGTGCCCCTGACTAAACTTAATAGCGAAATAAATGCAGTCAGTACTTAAAGTGTAAGTTTCTTATTACATGTAGCTCCAAATAAATGAAAAATTAACAGAATCTGCAGTAACTGGGCGTGTAATGCCATAGACTATTTCAATGAAAACTCTGTAACGACACAATGATAGTGAGGTTTGTTAATTTCAACATTTGTCACGTCAGTTTGATAGATGGAACCTTGTCCATCCACCAAAATGACGTCGCTTGAGACTTAAGCTGATAAACCAGAAATATCTTTTCCTATATAGAAGACTCTCCATATGAAACGCTTTTAGAAGTGAGCTCGATAGAAAGTAATTTAAGCTTAAGTCTTTCCTTGCCACTTTCTGAACGTAAACTATCAATGTCAATAGTAGCTTTCGCATCATACCTTCTCGGGCCTACCTTCTCTTAAGATTTGCCTTTTAACCAAACAACACAAGGTAGATCGGTTAGGTAAATCCTGGCAAACATAATCTCACTTCATTCGCTAGTTTGAGTGGTATACTGACAAGCATATATCAGTCTAGACCAGACAGTGGCCGCCATATTTGTTTTTACGATAAGAAGCCGACGCAGAAACCGAAGATGTTCACCGGAGATCAGATGACGTCACGTCAGTTTGGCGGATGGAAACAAGTGACGACTTACAGGGTACAGTGACGGAGATATAAAGATATATTTATATTATGTATGATGACAAACCACCTTTGTTGGCGTATTTTATTAAATGTAATCTAAAGGATTCCCAGAAACTCACTTTCCGTTTTAAATGAAAGCTTACAACACTGTACAACTTAAAGGGACTGGTTCACGATAATGCGCATGTGTGAGTTCTGACAGTAGCTGATTGTTTTTTAACCAATCGGAAGCGAGTTAGATGCACGCAAGTAAATTTACAAAATTCAAATTAACTGTTCGCGACGCGAGAGTATTTCCGGGCATTTGGTTTGATTTTACTTATCCCCATAATTCAAGTTTATTCTTTGCTACTCCTCAGATATATGTTGCAGCCGATAAGAATAAGATTTACAGCCCTGTCCTTCTTTGAAACAAACATTTACCAAACAAAACAGTTACCGATCGGTAAACAAAATTTGTAAACAAACATCTTATTACTGTTCTCTCAGTTCGCCTTATATAAACCCAGAAATACCTACAAATAGCGCCTGACCGGTGACAAAAACACACAACGTATGAGTATAAAGATTATCATTAATTGAGAATAAATTTCAATTGCTTATCAGCAAATGAACAAATTCATTCGCGTTGCATCGGGTCAGTGTTCCGCAAAACAAATGTTATCGAGTAGCACACATAAAGAAACTAGATTATAAACAGAATATTCAGGCAATAATTTATTTTAAAAACATCAATTCTTAAACATATACGATCATAAAGCAAAGATACAAGGAACATTTCAAGTGTACCAGATCGGTGAAGATCGCGCGGCCTGTTGCGGTATAACTACAGGTCGGAGTCAAAAATCAAATCAAAGTTGAACGAACTCATGCCTTTAACCACTTTCCAAGTGTCGTGTATTATTTTCGTATGCCACACACTACTCCTAGAACCATACCAGATCGATAGGTTAAGCTTCTCTATCTCCAGAGACTCTTAAGAACGTCCTGTTGTCGGACGGCCACGATGCTCTTCTGAACCTCCATGATCAAAACATTATTTTTAGCGTCTTCTTAAAACGTATACCCAGTCAAACGACACAACCACACGTTAATCACCACTACCGACGTATAACTAGACCAGCCAAAGCGACGGATGTCCGAATAAAACGAAGGATTTTCAATTATTGAACCGGTAATTGCGATTTCGAATTTAGTGTTGACCCAACAAATTTATTCTGAAGAGACGAACGGCGCGCATGCGCATTATCGTGAACCAGTCCCTTTAAGTGGATACATTCTAGGAATCATTGATCATTCTTGTAGTATGGCAGGTTAAAAGCTTTCTTAGGCATTTGAACAACCACTAATTTTCAGAAACGAGTCCGAAACGAAACACTTAGCTTCGTATTTACTTATGATAATCCCAGTTGCTACTGCGCTAGCGCTGTCAGAATACATTTTCTCATAAGCACCAGGTTAAATTGATGTGAAGTAAAGCATTTGACCCGGGTCTAGCAAACAGTGTCAGTAAAGTACTATCGCCTAAGGTAAGGGAATCCAAGACAGTTTTGGATTCTGGATTCCAGGTACTGGATTCCAGTCTTTGTCAGTGAAACTTGGATTCTGGATTTCAGTCGTTAATGGGATTCGGGATTCCTTGAGCTGTATTCCAGATTCAAAAGCCCAAGATTCCAGATTTCACAAACAAAATTTCTCGGATTTAGGATTCCACAGGCAAAAAATTCATGGATTCTGGAATCCGGATACCCTTACATGGCGCAAATTCTTAACCGATTGGGCGCTGGATGAGTAACTTGCTAAACATCGTTTAGTTGGTATTGTCAGTAAAATACTCTTACCATTTTCAGCGTTTCCCTTTTTGTCGACGCATGAGCTCTCCACTTCAAACTAAACCGAGCGCCATTCAGTGGAACAAATGTGTTAAGTTTAAATGTTCTGCACATTTAATTTGCAAAAGAATTCTTACGTGTAAAGCTCTTTTTCCACGATTTCCCATACTCTGGACGGCCTTGAAGGGAAGCATTTCACCTTTATGATTCCGAAAGCCAAAACAAGGCAACATACTTCTTTTTAAATAAAACTTGATCACTTTCGTCAAATCTAAAATCACACGGCATTGTTTTGAACAAACACGATGAAAGTGCACCTTTCTCTCTTCAAACTGCAGTCGGCACTGTGGATAGATTGAAACTTCTAAGCTCCTAACACTGGGTTTACCCCCAAACAGAATGCTCCGGTTTAATTTCAAGTGTCTTTATATAAATCAGCTAACTCACACGCTTCAATTTCCAAGAAATGCATGGCCACACTAACGAAGCGTAAACGATGTGTTTAGCAGCTGTGCGGAGCTGTACATTAATTACATTTCACTGTTTTCGTCAGAATTATTGGCCGTAAATGCATTGCGGCCACGAGACAAGAAACATAACCGAGTCCAGTCTCAACAAGAGACAAATCGCCTCTGCCTCTGCTTCAAAAGCCGCCATAGTTGTATATTTATTGAATATCCCATAAGACTTGCAATGAGCGAGGTAACTACTCGTAATCGTTTCTTTCATTCGATATTGTCTATTTCAAGTGTATGACCCACTTATATGAGTGACATAAATTTAGGTAAAATCCTATTATATAAGTGGATCTATCTGTTAAATAGGAAACACTTGTAGTATATCATATATAAGTGACCAACCTACTCGTTTTCTTTAATTAATATTGCCTATTTTACGTGTAAGTCATATCTGAATTGATTTGCATAGGCGTACGGGAAATTTTTTGCCAGGGGGGGCAGTAAACCATTTGCCCAAAACATATCGCAAGTTCCCCAAATTTTTACGAAAGAGTCGAAAAGAAATGAGGGCCATATGTCAACAACATAGGCCGTCCTGGCATATGAAGGTGGCTCGATACAGTTTTTCAGGGTCAATACCAAGTCTGAGCATAAACTACGTCGCCATAAACAAACATTTGGAAAAATTGCGACCACAGTTGTATTAAGATGAAAATTTGTCATCACCAGGGTTGTAATGACATCGGAGTTGTCATAGCAACGAAATGACTCAATTACCTATTTTACTTCAGCAGTGATTCGCGGGACGGGAACCTTACAAAATCGTTCACAGGAGCTTTTTTCTCCAATACGGTGGCCTCGATGTCCGTGAAGTTTAAGCAAAACCTTAAGAGCGTTATCGAGATATTTTGCAATGAAGTGTTTATTATTAGAAATACGGTAAGAAAAGAAAAATCTTGATTTTTGGCCGTTATCTGTAGAAAACGAAGTGCTTTTGACCTGCAATTTCACCTCATAGTAGTTTTAATCTTTTTAAAAACATGTGTGAAAGATCGTGGAGATAGCTATGCTTGATTGCTAGAATCGAAAGAAGGATTTGATTAGTATGTATCGAAACACTCTTGTTAGCGGTTTTGAAAACATTTCGGTCTACTTTAATAAATTAGCGAATAATTTTAAACCGCTCGATAGATTTTTTAAACGAATTAAGATTCTTCTCGTAATTCAAACTGAGAATTATATTTAGTCAGCCACTTCTTCATTTTCATGCCCATTGTAGCCTGCGTAGCAAGCGTTTCCAGTCAAACTCGCGCGGAAACGCTTGCTATGCAGGCAACACCCATTGCTAAATGCTATCTGCCATACACTGTTCGTCGAGTGGAGATGATTCTAGAAAGTTATGGGAATGTTTATTTTAATTAATTCTCGACTGGAAATAGCCCATTCCAGCTAGTGCAGTGCAGTATAGTGCCCAACCAAAAAAACTGCAAATTAATATGTAAATTACTCATCACATGCTAAGCAACCACTGTAATGTAACTGAATTGTTACGCCGACTTCAGGTTAATATCCAGGTCTTTAAAATAATTAAATAAAATGGAGACGTCTTTATAAACTGGCTTTGCCCAAATTTTCTCTCGCTGCCCAAAATTTGGGGGGGCTGCAGCCCCCCTCGCCCCCCGGCCCGTACGCCTATGTTGATTTGCAATCGAGCTTTAAATAACCTATTGGATAGGAAACTCTTATTAGATCTTATTACAACTGTTTACTGATTCGCATGTTTAATTGTATATCCTAACACGTTTCAAAAGCCATTATATATATATACTTGTTGTTCACGAGAATGAACTATATTCAAAAATGGTACACAAATTCTTAGCTACGAATTTTACAATTTGACCGAATTCAAATTCACAAGAAAAAATTACTAAGCGAATTCAAAAACTATTAATCGAATGAACGAAAATTGTCTCTCTGTCTAAGTCCTTCCAAGTTCTAAACTGTTCTGACTTATATTTTTTAACACTAGAGTTTTTAATCTCGGTCCATGCAAATTTCCATCACACTTCATCCAATCAGGGCTCGAATGAGTCCCTTAACGCACGAATGTCTTTCAACACCATCGCTAGTTCATGCGTCCTTTTGTCCATTTCTGCCCCCTTGATATGACACAGCATATCAACTTTATCTATACGAAAGAAGGGGAAAATGTCTCTAGCCGCACTAAATTGATATAGATATAAAAAATCCAAATCGATGTTGATGACATTGTCACCAAAGTTCACCAACGAACGTCTTGCTGTCTCATTCATGTAAATCATCTTCCAGCTCTGCTTTAGCTCCATTTCTACGGAAGTTTCTTTACTGCAATTCCAATGGACACAATTTCGAAATAGGTCTGGTCAGTTGGCTCTTTCCCACTTGGACTTTCGCGACTCTTACAAGACCATCTTTTCCTTGATATAATTCGACGATTCTTCCTAGAGGTCAATACCCGCGTGGTGTGTTGGGCGAAAGGACTAAGACAACATCTCCAGATTGAAGGTCTCGTTCCTCTTTCAGCCATTTTCTTCTGTTGCTGAGACTTCGGATCCACTCTCTGAGCCAACGATGCCAGAAAAATGTCTAACTAGCTCTTGGACTCTTCTCCATCTTTTCTTGAGACTATAATTGGTTTCGTCTACGGATTCCGGCGCGAATTGACCTCCAATTTTACCTATCAGAAGGTGGTTCGGTGTCAGTGGTATATCATCTTCAGGGTTTGCTGATTAGTACGTGAGGGGCCTTGAATTCAATAACGCTTCTGCTCCTGTGAGTGCTGTTGTTAATTCTTCATCTGTCACGTCTGCATTGCCCAATACTGCATTCACAGCCCGCTTTGCAGCTTTAATCATCGTCTCGTGTACACCCCCGAAGTGCGGTGCTAGTGGCGGATTGAAGTGCCACATTACTCCTTTGTTTGCTGATGACTGAGCCATTTTGCTTTGAACCAGCGCCTGAACGAATTCGCGCAATTCTCTCTCGGCCGCGACAAAGTTCGTACCATTGTCAGATAACATCTCTCTGGGTAGTCCTCTTCGATTGACCATCCTATAGAAGGAGTTTAGGAACGAATCAGTGTCAAGTCCAAAGGCCATCTCAAGGTGCACCGCCCTTGTGGCTAAGCAAGTAAATAAGCACAAGTATCGCTTTTGTCTTCGAGATCTTCTTCCTTGAATTGTGACGAAAGGTCCCCCAAAATCTACAGCTGTTTGCGCAAAAGGTCGGAGTGATAACTGAAGTGTGATCTGTGGAAGGGGCGCCATAATTTGCTTTGCAGCTTTGGCCTTCCGCCTGCGTCACTTATTACACTCCTTCTCCCATTCTAGAATTTCTTCACGTCCAGATATTATCCAGAATCGAGTCGATAGGACTGCTAGCGTCTGATTCGTTCCACTTGCATGATTCCCCTTTTCGTGAAAGTACTTCACAATCAATTTTGTGACTTGATCCTTGAGAGGAAGAATTATCGGGAAACGAGCATCATGAGATAAGAACTCTGCATATTTAAGTCGACTGTCACACCTCATCTGACCTTCTTCGTCCAATCGTGGTCGAAAAGCAAGTAATTTACTGTTCTTCGGTAGCTCCTTTCGGCGTTGAAGGGCCAAATACTCTTCAGGAAAGGCTCCTCGCTGAGCGCTTTTAATAGCCTGAACCTCTGTGTCCTCGATTTCACTTGGCTTTAATTCTCCATTTTGTCTCGCGCGACCTCTACAGTTATCCACGAAACGACGGACCCACGCGTGAACTCTCGTGAATCTTTTCCAACTTGAGAAACGTTTGGGGTTTAAACGCCATGATCGGTGCTCTTGGTTTATAGTAATCATTGCTCGCTCGTCATAAAGATGATTGAAATGGTCTGGTAATTCCGAATTTGACTTCTTTACTTCTACTTTCGCAGCTCCTTGTTCTATGAATACTTTGTTAACTGGCCATTCCGACTCCTCGTGCCCCCAAAAGTCCGTTCCAGTCCTCCAATTCTCGTTCTTGGTCAGTTCTGACAGTTTAAGTCCCCTCGTAAGTAAGTCTGCTGGATTCTTGTTCGTTGGAACATATCGCCACTGTTTTGGGTCTGTTACAGTCTAGATCTCCCCAACACGGTTTGCTACGAAAGGTTTGAAAGATCGGCTTCTTCCTCTAATCCACCAAAGTACATTCATGCAATCCGACCAGAAAGTTGCTTGATCCAAACTGGCGTTCAAAACTCTTGAAATGCATCCTGCCATTCTCAATCCTAGAACTATGGCCATCAACTCCAGTCGAGGAATTCTTGTAGCTGCAAGGGGTGCTAATCTTGACTTTGTAGCAACAAATCGTATGGACACTGCTCCACTTTTATAAGTTTCTCTTGAGTAGACAACAGCTCCATAGACGTCTTGTGATGCGTCTACGAAAGTATGTAATGTTTGCGACAACATTTCTTCCTCTTGTCCTAGGCGTAGACATCGGTGAACTTAAATGGTAGGCAGATCTTCCAACTCCTTGAACCATTTACGCGCTTTATTGGCTAGGTCTCCCAGGAATAAGTCGTCCCAGTCCATCCCAGCGGCCCACATTTTTTTAAGTAAGATTTTGGCGCAAATAATAATAAATGCTAAAAACCCAACCGGATCAAATAACTTGGCGATCTTCTTGAGGAAATTCCGTTTAGTAAGCGGAAAGTCTTTCTCAGGAGGGTTGGCGTTGAACGTGAAAACGTCTTCTCCTGGCAACCACGTGACACCAAGTGTTTTCACCATCGGTAGTTCATCGCTCGCTATGTCGACTTCTGACACTCTGCTCTCTACGGGTATCCTTTCGAGAACCTTGGTCGAATTTGATAGCTACTTATGAGCTTGCATCCGTGCCTTGGACCAGAGCTGATTTAATTCTTCGTACAGCTTGATACCTTGACTCTCGTCTACCACTGAATCCATAGAATCGTCCATGTAAGTTGACTTCAGCACCGTCTCTGCAGCCTTTGGGAACTCGTCTTTGTGTTTTTCTGCATGCGTCTGAGCAACAAATTGGGTTTGAAACGGTGAAGAGTTAACTCCGAAAACAACTCGATTGAACTCGTACTCGTCAGGTGCTCTCTCTTGATTCAATGTTCTCCACAAGAAACGCTGATATGGTCAATCTTTGGAGGCGACCTCAATTCTCAAATACATCTCAGCAATATCACACATTAATGGCATGGGGTTTCTTCGGAAACGAAGTAGAACATCTGTTAATTCTCTCTGCAACTTTGGTCCTTGGTAAATCGTCATTTAAGGAGACTCCTTCAAACTTGGTGGAAGCATCGAATACAATGCGAGTCTTTGTTGTTGTTCGGTCTGGCCTTACAACCGGGAAGTGAGGCAAGTACCACTTCTTTAGAGGGCTCTTCTCTGTGGGGTCCAATCTGCGGATGTAGCCCTTCTCAAGGTACTGGTCAATGTTGTTAGTATAGGCCTCGCCTATTTATGGATTCGTCAGCAACCGCTTGTCAGTGTCTAATAGTCGACGCGGTGCCGTTTCGTGATTGTTTGGTAATGCAGGCTCGTCGTCCACCTAGGGAATTGTAACTTGATATTTGCCATCAACGTATTTAATTGATTCTTCCAGTTTCTCTAGAGAAGCTTTCTCATCTGTAGTCCACGGGTGGAACTCTGTTGATGTCCCATAATTTTGGATCTCCCAGAATCTTCGAAGCAGGTTGCTTATCTCGTCTGAGTTTTCTTGCTGCTCTCTGACAAAGTACGTGTGAGTGACATTGGTCTGCAGGCCTCCGCTTCTCTAGGTGCTGGCAGGTCCCACGCACGTCCATCCTAAGGGGGTTAATCTGGCCACTGGCTCGCCTGGTCTTCCTTTGACATCCTTGAATGAATAGTGCAGATCGACGCGATCAACTCCTATTAAAATATCCACTAGAGGGTGTGGTCCAGGTTTCGGGAACTGGATGCCTCTCAGGTGTGGCCACTTGTTAGCATGCTTTCTCCAATCGATTGCCTCTAAGTTTTCTGTGACCCTTTCTGTAGTGAATGCACTGACAGTTTTGCTCATGCTCCCGTCCAAACTTTCTAGTTCAACATCAACGGGCATAGTCTCAAATGTTTCAGTTTGACCGTTCAGAACGTTCACAGTGACTTTCTGCGAGATTCCTTAAAGTCCGAGTTCACTTGCCACGTCAGCATTAATGTACGTCTTGGTTGAAGCTTCGTCAAGTAAGGTATTCACTTTGATTGCACGATTACCATTTTTAAGAATCACAGGAACCGTTCGCAGAGCAGGAAAGCCTGTTTGTGTACCCTCTGCTGTTGTAGTCGTGTGCGATCTCTCTGCTTGCTTGTCACCAGGCTCCCGGGGAGGTAAAGGAATCAATGACACTTTCTAATTTTCAGCTTTCGTTTCACTTTTCGATATGCCATGAGTTGCCTCGTTCTTGTCTGTTGTTGGTCCAGTTTCAACCGGTTGTCTTTGATCTGCTTGAGTTTGTTCTTTGCTAACGTGCAAAAGTCTACTGTGGTTGTCTTTGCAGTTGTTTATTTCACACACCCTAGTCCTGAAACACGTTTGACCGCGGTGGTCTCCTCCTAGGCAGCGAAAACACAGTTTCAAGCGTTTCGCAGCATTCCATCTTTCTTGAACTGGCAAATCTTTGAATTTGTCACAACGCCAAACTCCGTGATGTCCTTTGCACACTTTGCAGGGGCGATATTTCTGAATTTCCGATTCCTGAGCATTCCCAAAGAATGCCTTCTCGCTTCAATTACGTCTTTAATCAACGTTCCCGTTTGACGAAGTTACTCCTCGAATGGTCTCCGATGCTGCTGTTTGGAATTCCGCTTCCTGTAACACGAATTCTTTGAGGGTCTCGACTGATTCCCAGCGGTGATTCTCGAATATCCAACGATGGTATTGGGCAAGCATCCCCTCGTTTAATTTCTTGCATAAGCTAATCTGCAATGTTCCTTTTCCGAGTTCGTCGTGACGATTAGCCCCTTTAAGGTTTACGACAGTTACATCCAACAAATCTACAAATCGTTCGATGTCTCCCGCGTTTCTCGGGCGAAGGGATTCGATATTTTCTAATTCCTCGAGATGCAATGCTAATTTTTGCCTTTCTCCGCCGAATTCGCGTTCCAGTAGAGCTATTGCTGCTTCGTTAGCCGCGGCTGAATGTCCTAAAGGTTCCACGATCTTAAGGGCTTCTCCTGATAAATGCTGCCGGAGTTGAAGTAATTTGTATTCGGGTGTGGCCGGTGCTTAATGAACGTACGCCATAAACGCTGCTTTCCATCCTTCATAAGCTCTTCTATCGCCGTTAAATACGGGAATGGAACCTCTCTTTAGTTGATTCCACATATTCCGACCAAGCGTTGGCTCTTCGTACGGTTCTTTCGTAAATTTTTTACCTCCGGAGTCGAATGTCTCTTTGTAATGACGATTTAATCCCCGTAATGACTCTTTGTAATCATCAAACTTCTCTTTATGCTTAGTTTCGTCCCTTCGAATTTGTTTCGCGCTTTTCTTTGCCACTCTTTCTGTAATTCGAAAGCGACGGGTGTTTTCTGACGCTTCGGTTGCCAGACTCGATAACCCATCTGTACGGGCATCTAAATACTCTTGTGCTTTCTCTTTCGCCTCCGAAAGTTCTAGTTCCAATTTGTCCATCTCTTCGACGACTTTTTTCTTTTTTCTCTGTCCGTAAGGAGCGCGTATTCCATTAAAAGACGATGCATAGTTTCCATAGCACGTTCCTGAGCATCGCTGAGTTGGTGACACATTCCTTTTATCTCTATTCGGCTTGGATAATCTTGTTCGTCCAGCATGTGAAGCAATTTGTTCTTTATCCGAGTAAAGGATGATTTCTGTCTAGCTTTGTCCTGTTTAAAGTCCTCTATTAGCTCCTCGATTTCGCCGCTAGTTGCCTCCTCACCGCCGTCATCCTCTACTTCGCCGTTCACTGACATGACCGCAATAAACCTCGCTCTGCTACCAGAAATGTTCACGAGAATGAAATATATTCAAAAATTATACACAAATTCTTAGCTACGAATTTTACAATTTGACCGAATTCAAATTCACAAAAAAACTACTAAGCGAATTCAAAAACTATTAATCGAATGAACGAAAATTGTCTCTCTGTCCAAGTCCTTCCAAGTTCTAAACTGTTCTGACTTATATTTTTTAACACTAGAGTTTTTAATCTCGGTCCATGCAAATTTCCATCACACTTCATCCAATCAGGGCTCGAATGAGTCCCTTAACGCACGAATGTCTTTCACCACCATCGCTAGTTCATTAGTCCTTTTGTCCACTTGTGTCTTCACTCAATAATGTCTATTTCAGTAACTTTGTCTTTTTCACGCGGTGACCTGGTTAATAGAGGGTCGTACAGGGGTATTACCGTGATGCGGGATTGGCTGATTTTATTTTCCGTGAAACGTGAATTTAATAAATTATTCTTCGTGATCCGGGATCTGAAGGTTTTGCGTGACCCGTGAAGAACTTGAATTATTAACCGATATTCGTGATTTCACCACTCTATTTGGCGTGATTTTGAGATGCGAGTGCTCCCGAAGAATTATTTTAAGACTGGTAACATCAAATGTGACAAGTAACAGACTTCGCTTTAATTAAAGTAATCCATTGTGCAAATTCACGTGCTTTACATGCCTATGAGTGTAGCTAAATGTCGTGGGTCGTGGGTAGTGGGTAGAGGTCGTGGGTCGTGGGTGTGGGTCGTGAGTGTGGGTGTGGGTAAATGTCGTGGGTAAAAAAAGTAAGGAAAAAATGATAAAAAGATAATAATAATAATAATAATAATAAATAGAAAAAAATTGTAAAATATTTATAGAACGATTATCTCCAACTCCTTGATTGCCCTTTACGCCACGGCTTCTTCTTCGTCCTCTTCCGGATATTTCCTTAGACACGTGGGACTTGGCTCCTCTTTCACACCATCACTGCCATACATGTTGCCGATGGAAATTTATACACACCTGAGCTATCGCCGCAAAATAAACGAAACAGACGTAAGTTATACGTACAATTTGCAGAAAGTATGGGATAAACAGCTGTGACTCGCTGAATGGAAGTGGCTGCTCACTATTAATCTTTCTTCGATCTACAATTCCAATGATCAGCGAAGATTTCTTAACACGATGCAATGCGATCACCGTGGGAAAGGGCAGGGAAAAAGGACAATTTTGAGGTATTTCATATGTTTGCATAGAAGTCTTTCTTAAAGAAGTTTTAGGCTAGCTAATAACTTACGAAGGAAGCACCTTCATGCTCAACCTTTCATTAAGGCGCGGGCAGTATGTAAATTTTATTGCCTTAGGTAAATATAATTTTCTCGATTTTTTTTTTGTTTTGCGTACAAAATCTTTGCTGTAATGATTATAAATATCATTCCTTTAACTGAAAGGACGTTTCAGTCACGAATGTTGACTTTTTTCAGAAAAAGCAGTTCAGTCTCCAGTTTTCTGTAACCTGCTATAGGTTTACATAGTGTACAGAGTTTCTTATTTTAGTGTCTGTTTGTACTAAATGATTTGCTTACTTGCTTTGCTGACCGCGGGAAGGGGAGTACGACTGGCATGTACACGGAGATTTTCGTTTCATGAATTTTAAAACTTTTTGCCTTTTGATTTTTTAATTTAATTTTATTTTTTTGGAAAACTTTTTTTTACCCACGACATTTACCCACGAACCACACCCACGACCCAAGACCTCTACCCACTACCCACGACCCACGACATTTAGCTACACTCCATGCCTATCATGGATCAGATGTCTATTCCTATGCCTATGGTCTCCTATGTCACTGGAGGTCAAAGGACAGTGATCCAAAACATCGAAACATCCGAGACATGGAGGGGACGAGTACGTATAGTACGATGAGGGTCGAATGTATTGTATTTTACGTTGACCCAAAGTCTGTCGGCTCGCTTAATTTTCTTGGAAAGGAACAGAACATCAGACTATCCTAAAGATAAAGTCTCATTCAGCCCTAACACTGTCGAAGAGGAGACTGTTACTTCTGCTACGACCGTTACGACTGTTACGCCTTCTACATCGCACGAGGTCATTGAAGATGTTCAAGTAGTAGAGGAAGCCGAGGTAGAAGAGGAGGAAGAGTATGACACTGACTCAGACGCTGAATATCAAATTGCTTACAATTACGAGGTAGATTCTTTAGACGATTTGTTGTTTCTTCGGGCAGTTACAAAGCGAAGTGGACGAATGGTCAGAGTCGTCCATCGAGGGTGATTTAGGTATGTGATTTCCGATAAGCAGCCTTTACTTAGCCTTTAACGATTTTGCTTTCTTCAAACACTCTTTCTACCGTAAGAGAAGGTTATTAAAACGAGTACCTTACTTGTTTATTTTCGTGATTCGGGAAAATGAAATTTTGATAGCCGTGATCCGTGATTCCCTGTTTTTTCTGTTCGTTAACCGTGCGAGAGACCCCTCCTGTACGACCCTCTTAATAAGTAGGTAACTATGAATTAAGAAACATTACATTTTAGCGGAGCTTCCGCGCGCGCGAAGCGCGCGCGCAGCGGAGCACCATGGGTAAGAAAATTTGGTAAACCATCCATCCCAGAAAATTTGGTTATGACGTAGGGTACGCCCGTCCGTACACACACTTCATGTAAGCCGATGTCAAATGTCACAATAGATCTTGCACAACTTGACTAGCCTCTTAGTTATGTAAGCCACCCGTATGAGTACGATTAGATTGACAGCTGTCAAAATCAGACATCCGCTGACAATTATCACATGACCGTCTCGCGGGCTCAGATAAAAGACCAGTCGTTTTGCCCCTATATATAAGCTGATATAATATGTCACACTTACCAATTCAACATAAAAACGAAACTACGCCGGGCAAGGCTGTCAGTTGGCTGACAGTCGTTTAAAGTTACATTGGCAGGCCAAATTAAGGTCAATTGACAGCTGTCAAAATGGGACATGTGCAGACTGCTATCAGAAGGGCTCAGGTTCGCTCAGGTACACGATCTGGCATTTTGCACTACATGCCGGACGGAAATGTCCTACTCACACTCGTGGTCTGTTAATTCGAATATTCGCCATTCTAATGAAGGTTAATTGACAGCTGTCAAACTAGAGTATACGCTGACCATCATCACCTAAGTGGATCGCGGGCTCATTTTTCTATCTATTGAGGTCACGTAGTGTTTAAAGTTTTGCGCTGATATTTTATTTGATCACGGGCTCAATTCGAAGCCCCACAGCTTTATAGAAAATCTATCCATCCTAGAAAATTCGGCAATCACGTGACCGTACACCGACCACCCGACCCTCCGTCCGTCCGCACCACAGGCATACCAATGTTTAATCTCACACTTTCTAGCTAGTTTGGGAGCCTGCAACCTGATATTGTACATCCATGTTTTGATTAATTGACAGCTGTCAAAACAGTGTTTCTGCTGACCAGTATCGCCTGACCGTATCGCGGGCTCAGGTATCGACCTTTAAAATGCATATGAAATAAGTCGTGTTTCATGAGCCGCACTTTTAAAATGTTGATTTCGAACTGATCTCGGAGACGAAAATTCAACCGGCTTTTACATTTACATGCAGGGAAGGCAATCGCTTTTGACTTTTCTCACTGTCACGCGTTGATCACGCTCTACGTCCAATTTTTATGTTCTGATTGGTCAAAATTTGACAGGTGAGTTTATGCGGAAAATTTTTGCAGCGTCTGGAAACTTGCTTACTGATAGCTGGAGCTGAGAGAGTTTTGTGTCATCTTGTGATGCTTTAAACTGTCTTTTTCTACTTGGTGTACAAAATGAAATACAGCTGCTATCAAGATTGTTCTGTACATGTAATTCGTGGCTGGTTTGTTTATTGCGCTTTTTGTTGACAAATCATGAAATGCACCGTTTTTCAAAGTCATTGGAAATCCGATTTCGGATGGCATCGTTTTCAAAAATGAGCTTACTCACTTGCCCTTGCTTGAGGCGTAAGAAGGTTGAAAAGTCTCAAGCGATTCTGGAACACTTGATGACCTTCAGAAGCAGCATCTCGACTGGTAAGCTTGAGCCATTATTGTTTTTGATGTTTTTTTTTTTTCGGTTTCCTGAAGTCGAGCGTATGGTTTATGCGGCTTAAGTTAAAACACGAGCAATGATCTAACCTACAATAGTATCAGGTTTAAAAAGCCCTTAGACATTTTTTGACCCGCAAATTCAAAGAAAAGGTTCCGAAAATTATTTAGTTATGTTTTGGGGCTGTAAACAGAAAGCTCTGAGCGATTTTCTTGCCTCGAGTTCATCTTGAAAAAGAGCGAACACCGGGAAGCTGGCTTAAAACATAAATAAGCTTATGCTTGCCTGACTCATGATTTTCTGAGACACTTTCCTCTCAATACTTCTCTTCGTAAATGAAAATTATTGTCTCTGTACATGTTTCACCGAATTAAACTTATTTTATTGCTTGTTAGTAGTCCCTCTCGCAGTTTTCATCGCTGCACCGGTTGTTTCCAGACATAAACATCGCATGTAGGAATACTCAAAACGCCGCGCGTAAATATCACTCGCTTTTAAAGATTACACAACAAAATCATACACAGTTTAATGAATAAAGGGAAATAAAACCTAAACATAACAATTTCTCTATCATGTTGAAGCGTAAATGGTAACTCTATTAATCGCACTGCAAATTTGGTGCCTGTCAAAAGTGAGAACCCGTCCGGCTGGCCGAAAAGTGATTTTATCGTTTTCATTAAAAGCCCATAATTATTACCCCGCATATCACATAGGACCAGATTTTTCTAACAGAAAACGTTTTATAATTCAATGCTATAATTTGCTGTGCAAAGGAAGCGCATGCTTTGATCGTCGTGGATATTGAATGAGTGCAAATTCTCTTGCAAAATTGTGAAAAACTGCAGAATTATAAGTTTAAATAGGGCAAAAAAGAACAAATTCTGTCCGAGGTCTGTGTACTGTTTACCTGAGACGTGATGAGAAAAAGTATGTTTAAAAGGCTGGTTTACACGCCACCAGATTCGTCGCCAAGATTTACTAGTAAACTAAACTTGTCGAACACAAAAAATCCGGCCTGATTTTTATTTTGGCCTTTCTTTTAGACAGAGGAATGCAACGTGTAAATTGGCTGCCACCAAGGACTATCGTGGCGCATGTGCTTCTTAAAATTATATTTCGGGGTTGTCCAATTATCCACAGTCTCTCTAAAGAAGCAATGTTGGAGAGACTGGTGAATGCCACGTTATGATGCTACAGCTAATGCAAATACAATACACGAATAGGTCTATTTGTTTTCCAGGCCTAATCTACTGTGATCGAACATGATTGCTATTTTTCGGTGTACAAGTAACTTGATGTAAAATTTGTTTCACTCTTGGACGGTCGAATTCTGATTTTTCTCTAAAATCACTCAGCCTTTGCCTCAAAAGTCAAATGAATGTGCCCTGATCTGTGGATTACAAGTTTATTGTTTGATTTAAATTATGAATTTATTAACGGGAGCTTCGCTTTTAGCCCTGGCTAAATCTATATATTATAGCGGAGCACCATGGGTAAGTAAATCTACCCATCCCAGAAAATTTGGTAATCACGTGACCGTACACCGCCCGTCCGTCCGCACCACAGGGAAACGAATGTTCAATTTCACACTTTCTAGCTCGTTTGGGAGCATAGGAAAACTGAAATTACACACATATTGCACATCGATGTTGTGATCAATTGATAGCTGTCAAAACAGGGTATCTGCTGACCAGTATCACCTGACCTTATCGCGGGCTCAGGTTTTTACCCATCGAGGTGGAGTATTTTTTGAAGTTATCCGCTGACAAGTTATTAGTTTTCAAATGATCGCAGGCTCAAGTTTAATTTTTTTAATTCATGTAAAACATGTGTTTATGTGCCACACAGATTAAATTTTTGATTTCAAACTGACCTCGGACGTGAAAATTCAGTAAGCTAGGCTATTACAGGCAAGGAAGGCAGTTGCTTTTGACTTTTCTCACCATGGTCACTAGTTGGTCACGCTTTACGCCCCATTTTTATGCTCTGATTGGTCAAAATTTGACAGATGAGTTCATGCGGAAAATTTATGCATCATCTTGAATCTTGTTTACTTTGACAACTTAAGCTGACAGAGTTTTGCGTCAACTTGTGATGTTCTTAACTGTCTTTTTCCACTGGATGTACAAAATGAAATTCAGCTGCTATCAAGAGTCTTCTGTTATTCGTGGCTAGTTTGTTTTTTGGGTTTTTGGTTGAGGAAAGCGTCGCTTGTCAAAGTCGGAAATCCGATTTGGGATGGTATCGTTTTCGTTTTCACCTCGCTTGATGCGTAAAAGTCTGAAGCGATTCTGGCCTTACTTGTCAGCTTTCAGGAGCTGCATCTCGAATGGTAAGCCTCAGTAATTATTGTATTTGACTGTTTTATATATATATATATATATTTCTAATTTAATGAAGTCGAGCGTACTTTATGTGGCTATTTAGTTTATGCACGTTTGTAAGGTTTGAGACATGATCTCGCCGAGTAACAGTTTTGATAAATACAGAACTTTAAAAAGGCGTTAGAGATTTTTTTCACCGCAAATAGAATGAAAACGTTCCAAAGAATATTTAGTTATAATTCTGGCTGTAAAAGAAAGCTTTGAGCGATTTTCTTGCCTCGAGTTCATCTTTGAAAAAAGCAAACATCGGGAAGCCGGCTTTACATGTAAACATAAAAATTAAGCTTTAAGCTTGAAGACTCAGGATTTTTAGAGACACTTAATACTTGTCTTCGTGAACGAAAATTGTTTCTCTGTATATGTTTCACCGAATTATATTTGTTTTATTGATTGTTAGTAGTCTCTCTTGTGATTTTAATCGCTGTGCCATTTTTTTTCACTCGTTCATGAACATCCCTTGCAGGAGTACTCTAAATGCCACGCGCATCAAACGCTTTTGAAGATTACACATTGTTATAAAACGTATAAAACCATTAAATCAACATTGAACATAGTAAATTCTTTATTATGTTCAAGCGTAACTCTGTTAATGTTGAGTCAAAAAGACGAAAGCTCGTACTGCAAATTCTTGGCGCTTGTTAAAACTCAGCGCCAATGTTGAGGAGACAGGAACGTCACAACGAAGGAACTCTAACAGCTTTAATGTCAACGGAATCGCTCGTACAACAAGATGGATGCGATAATCACACACACGAGGGAAAACCGGCGCGCGCATATAATATAACACAATGCCGCAGGCACTGCCTGTTGGCGCAACCTCTTCTTCCGCGTAAATGAATGCAAACTACCTAAAAGGTTAGAACCGAGACGAAAGATATAGTGTCATAATGGAAAACAAAACCTGATAACAAACAGACTAAGGCCTAACAGTCACTGCAAGTTAAAACTTATCGCTGCGGGATAAAACGTAACGACGCAAAGGCTAAAATCTAACATAGTCATTTAAGTATGAAGGTGGTTTGCGCTGTCTTTGAGGTCTTGGACCAGGAGTCTCAGGAGAAGAACTGGGACAGGACGGCAGGGCCTGATCTGGGGCTGTCGCACTG
>CALNXK010000305.1:265000-355000 GCA_942486035.1 Porites lobata
TGAGGAGACAGGAACGTCACAACGAAGGAACTCTAACAGCTTTAATGTCAACGGAATCGCTCGTACAACAAGATGGATGCGATAATCACACACACGAGGGAAAACCGGCGCGCGCATATAATATAACACAATGCCGCAGGCACTGCCTGTTGGCGCAGGATGTGCGTGCTTCGATCGTCCTGAATATTGAATGAATGCAATTTGTATTGCTAAACTGTGAAATACAGTAAAACCCCGCGTATAAGAACCTGGGTTTTAAGAGCCTGTTACGCTAAAATTTTCATTTTAAGCCCCCTCCACATAAGAACCTATTAAGGCTAACATTTTAAAATTATGTTCTTATCAGTGGAGTTGTTGTAAAAGTGTATAGGTAGAAACTGCTGAATTGAGATCATCATCTGATTATATTTAAACTTGACATATATTTATTTCTTTCAAGCTAAAGTACTGTGTTTTATGTCTATTGTGTTTACCATTCAAATAATTCCTCATTCAAGTATTTGCAAGTATAGTACTCTCCTAATATCTATCAAAGAAAGCTTTCGGACCATCTCTCTTTGTGAGAATCACAAAATATTAAAGATAAAACATAAAAAAATATCCCATTGAAATAAATGGCAAAATATCAATAAATAAAATTCATATAAAATATACAAGAATATAAGAATCTGTTTTAAGAACCTTGGTAGCCTAAATTTGCTTTAAGTACCATATATATAAGAACCTGTTTAGGCTAAATTAAGAGATCCATGGGTTCTTTTACGCGGGTTTTTACTGTACTGCAGTCTGTCCAAGGTCTGTATGGTAAAAACCGCGACTCATAACACTGTTTCACCTCAGATGTGATGTATAAAACATGTAAAAGGTTGGTTTACACGCCCCTAGATTTGTTGGCAAGATTTTGTAAGGAAAATTTGTCGAACGCAAAAAAATTCGGCCAGATTTGTTTTCCAAGAATTTGTTTTCCAGACCTAATCTACTGTGATCAAGAGCCGTTATGGCTCTTAAAGGTGATCGCAGATGATTGTTATTTTTCGGGTGTACATATAAGGCTATCAACTTGATGTAAGATTTGGTTCACTCGAGACTCTTGGACTGATAATCACTTAGCCGTTCCCTCAAAAGGCACATGGATGTGCTCTAAAGTTAACTAATTTGTGCAATACAAGTTTATTGTTTGATTTAAATTATAAATTTATTAATGGGAGCTTCGCTTTTAGCCCTGGCTAAATCTATATATTAGGTAAGTTACCTTTTGGGTGGGAATCGTTGATTAAAAATACCTAATAGGCTCTACTACGAGGCAGCTTTAACGGCTCAGCCAATTGAATTTTTTGTCTATTTCACGTCATAGGTACATTGTGTATGTAGCATAGGAATTAAAGTAAACCCTGCTTTATGAGTGAGTTACCTACTACTGGCAGAGCAAACGCTGACTACAAATTTCGACCGAACTACTACGCGCAATTAATTCAGTGTAACATCCTCAAATTTGTCACAATTTTAGCGACCTCTTCGATCTTTGTGCGCATGACCTTCTTAAGAGGGGAGTAATTTCTGAATTAAACTAAAACATTTTAAAAGTAACCTATTTGCTTATGAAGGAATATACCTTTTTCATGGTCGTTAGTCAAATGTTCAGTTGTCTTTACAAAAAGAAAAGAACTCCTGATCGAACGATCATAAACATAAAGTAGGCTAAGGATATAGCCTGACGTCTCAGCGATCTTCAGCCAAACATGTCCTCTATTTTAAAACAAGGTCAATCCCAAGCAAGCATTTGCTATAAACCTCTTTCGCTTGTACTATGCTTTGTTTTCTTTGTAGGTCATGTGACAGTAGGTGCGGTCACACTAGACGTCTTCTCCCGCAAGGCTTCAAATGATAAAATAGCTCGGGTTGGGTTCACTCTGGGTTTTGATCGTTTTCATGTTTGCAGTTACACAGCGATAAATTCTCCAAGGGGGGAGAAAGAACTTGAACCTTGTTTCGCGGGAAAGCGTGGTTGTAAACAATGGCAAATTGTCGCTCAACAGTCAAAAGTACGGGCTTAATTTACAAAAAAAGTGCCAACGATCAAAATCCTGCTGAGTCTTCGAACTTCGAGTAGGATTTGGCGCCAAGAATTCAGCGCGTAAAAAACACGTGCTTTCTACTGTTTGGTATATTCCACTTTTTCGTGACTGGTTGAGCCGCTTAAGTTTTTTTTAAGAACTTAACTCGGGAAATGTCATTTTTAATTCTTTTGTTCTTTTCGACGTATCCATGGAAATTTACCCGAGGTTTCCCCATGGACAACAGCCACTTTTCCATGGGTAAAATCGCTAGTGTGACCGCACCCAATAATCCACATAACTTTTTCTTCCAAATTTCGTCTTATTCAAGTGCATTTGTACGCATACTTAATGAAAAGACAAAGGACCAAATTCATTGGGAAAACAAAACACAGGATAAACAGATCTATTTCTCACGACAGTAAATGAGAAATATATATGGCTTTTGGGCACCATTACTAAAACGTTACAGAGAATCGAACACCTCCCTTTCTCTTTGATCTTTCACGTGAAAAAGCCACACTTCACTGAGTGTAATATACGAAAAAAACATCGATTTTACAAAATAAAAGGCAAATAAGTTGTAAATCTGTTTTTAACGTGAGAAATCTGTTTTCTAGTGACACTTGGGTAAACTGCGTTGTCACGATAAACGATTGGACACGACTTCCGCTCTAAAGATTTCTAGCGATTCAATTCTATTAACAACGAAAGTTTGCACAAAATTCTGACAAAATACTTGATGGACGTTACACAGATCTTGACAGTTCATCGATTATCCTCTGCATGGTTGGTCTCGCTTCAGGATCTGTCTGCAGGCATCGCCGTACCAGGCCTCTCAACACACGGTTCGTCATGAGCAGAACTTGTTGTTCACGCCTTCTCGGATCTGGAAGTTCCCGGACGCACATTTCACAAAGAAGAACACCAAAGCTATAAACATCAACCTATGAACGATACACACATTTTGAATTTTTTAATTTGTTTTTTACTGACCTCGCATGTGGTTTCGAAACAATTGAAACTGGACAGTTCTCGGTCTCATCTACTTCTTAGTTACACGGTTGAAGGTTCCTTAATAAACAACTCAATAACTTTACGTTGACAAGAGCAGGATTAGCATGTCACGTAAGTCTTCTTGTCACGCGGTGAGGAGATGATGACATGAAGAAAAAAAGTTCGTCCAGCAACGCAGTTTTGATTGGAGTAGAGCTGATGGCGCAAAAATCTTGAGTTTACCTGTCGACTGTATTAAACCAGAGATCAGACTCTAAATAAAATTTCCCCATCAATATGTAAGCTTTACAATTGGGCCTGATCATTTGGTACAGAGTTCGCAGCACAAAAATTGTGAATTTGCCCAGCAAAGGAGTTTCTCCGCGCCGCGTGACCAGAAGGTTTACGTTCCATGCTAATCCAGTTGTACTGTGTGTCAACGTAACTTTGTTGCATCATTCAGGAAACATGTTACAAACATATTTTAACAGAACAACTAACAATAAGTCTATTCAATTATTTCGAAACCACATGGGCGGTCAGCAAAGTTAAATTTCTATTGCCTGTTTTAGTTTCATAATTTAAGGTTATTTAAGACATTTTTTGACGTTTATTTAAGATACCGCTGTAGCTCATTTTAGGTCATTGTAGATACCGTTGTAGGAGGGTGCCAATAGGGTTAGCAGTTAACTGATATTTGGGCAAAAAAAACAGTAGTTAACTGATAATTGGCCAAAAAATTGGCAGTTAACTGAGAAATGAAAAGTTAGCAGTTATAGCCAAATTCGCTGTCACGCCGCGCGCGCTGCAAGTTTTGCAAACTTCGAAAGAATTTTGGGTTTTTCTGTTCCGTCAATCATCTTAACGGAGCTCTTAGGTAACACATGTTTTCTTGTGGTTGGTGCATTTCGATCTACTCTGTTTATTTCTGTGTTTAAAGGTTCGTTGCTTGTGATTGCTCTGTTTCGGGCAATAATCGAATAGTTTTCTTGGAAGATTTTTCTGATCTTTCTTAATCTTGTCTCTTGCAAGAATAAAGCAATGTCTGCCTCCTGCTCTCGACAAAAATTCCACTCATCATCGCGATTTCCTTTGCTATTCTTGAGCAGTCTTGAGTCATTCTCAGTTTTGTTTTTGCAGGCCAAGCTGGGCGAGTGCGTTGCATTGTGATTTGCTTTAACTCCGCCCCCACGCAAATGATTGACGAAACAGAAAAACCCATTCGAAGTTTGCAAACGAGCAGCGCGATACAACGAATTTGGCTATAAGTGACATTCTATTAATTACACTGAATAAGATCGTTGATGTTAATGAAAACAAAGTTTTGCAAATAGAAATGCTATTTTCTGACTTTTCTCTGTCCCGCTAATGACCCAGTGGCACATTAACTGATATTATGATGTGCAAAAGGCACCAGAGCAGTACCCGGCAAACAGAAAGCGTCCGTCATAGAGCTGGCTGTAGACAACTCAACGAATAATTCGTAATCGTAATATTAACAAGATTTCTGTGTTCGGATAAGGAAATACTGTTGTCACGGACCCAAAAGGACGTCAAGTGAAACATTATACTATCAAAGAAAAAAGCTGTAACTCTTAGCATTGGATCTGGCCAAAGAGAATTTCTGATGGCTCAAAGAAATCAGCATCTTTCATTTAAGTACATGGAATTTGTACTTACGAGATATCACTTTTGTAACTGATGTTTCAGTTCCAACCTATTGAGACTATTAAGCTCGTGTTTAAACCGGTCTTTCTGAAACAGTTTTATTTCTTAAAACCCGCTTTGGATATCTTTATGACGCTTTTGAAATAGGCGAAAAAGGTACGTCTGCAAAAAAGGTAACATTGAGGAACGCGAACGAGGATGTCGACAAAGTCTGTATCGAGGTACAAAAAACTTTTGACAACGCAGGTGGAAAACCTACACGCGGTTTCTCTCTTCATTCAACACAAAACATTTAAGGCCAAATATTTAAACCGCGTAGTTTAGCTAGTGTTTAACAAAACCGCGTTCTAAGTCATTTTCAATTTGTCCAACGATTTAACCTAAACATCATTTATTGTAAACAGTTTTATGAAGGCATGCAGAGAAGACTAGAAAAACAGTTATCTTCTCAAAACGACCCACCAAAGACTGAGACCTGGAGGTTCAAAGATTTGTTAAACCGCGGCTTAAAGTGCTACTACGACGAAAATTTTTTTTTTGTTTCCGAGTTTTTTTAACATAAATCTTTTGTATATGTTCAAAATTATACAAATAGCGAAAAATTGGAACGATACTTGCGTACGGGGGCTGAAAATTTCCCACTGAAAAGTGCGTAAATACCGTCCGCCATTACAAAGTTCGCAAAACAATAGCCCGCGAGATCTCCGCAAAGCGGTCGTGCGTTTGACCACGTGATTTATGCACTGTGACGTAGAAACATCAACCAAAAGATTCGCATTTGGGAAAAGTTTGTGAGTTTAGAGCCTTTTAACAAGACGTTTAAGATGTCATCTCCGTCGGATTCCTCTTCCTGCACATCTGAAAGTGATCTAGAAAGTTTTACAGTTGACGAAGTGATTGGGGAATTGTCTGAATTTGCGCCGTACGACGACAGTTGCGAACCCCTTGCTACCGAGGAAGAAGCCGCGGACTACAACGAAAGAGTTCATCGCGAAGAAGAAGAGGAACAACAGTTTCAACGAAGATATTCGGGAGAGGTGCCAGCGAATGAAGGGTATGGTATTATCATGGAATGTAGATTTATATTTTTATTTTCCAATTTCAACATACCCGTCATTAAATCGTGCGCGTGACGAACGCGACTATGTGTTTTGTTTAAGTTTACAATTTCGTTGCTATGTGATTAGCTGTAGTCCTGATTTTATGCGATAGTTTTATTGAAGAGGTCAGACAATTAATAATTTTATACAGACGTATTTTTCTTGTGTTTGACGAATTTTTCATATTGTTTTGCAGGTGTTCGTGCTCGAACTGCTCTGTCAGCCTTGTTACAAAAGCGCAGGAGTGCATTTGCTGCAAAGAGATTGATCGCTGCGAAGAGGTCATGGAAGAAGCCATTGGAGACCGGACCGTATGCATAACCCTCCATCCAGGGTTTGAAAGCGTCTGCTTAAATCGCCATGTATTAGTAGTGGCTGCACTGGGCCTAAAAACGCGAGCTGGAAAGTCGTACACAACTGTTCGTGGGCAAAGCAACAAAAGTGATGATGAGTAAGTTGGGGGTATTGTTGACTTTGTATCGGAACGATCGAACCTTACATAGCATTGAATAATTGATACATCTAAGCTTATCGCCGTGGACTGATCTCATAGAATCACATTTTTTATTTTCTAAATGGCTTTATTGCCCCAACTGCTTATTTTTAAAAGGAGTATTTATTTATCTCCATCCAATCCCTCCTTGAATTAACAGTGATCTCATTTCTCTAACTAGATTCCTGAGGTCTGTGGCCTATCGCCAATTTACAAGACTGCTGTGGAGTTATATTGGTAGTTCCAGGCGATACCCCTTGCCCTGTTGTGCCTACAATAAAATCAGGAAACAATTTCCCAGTCAAAATGGCCATTATCGTGGATTCGAAGATGAAGAAAATGGATAATAAATGCACTGTTTGTTCTTGAAGAGTGTCATGTATGCCACTGGGGCCAAGAAGGACCAACAGTAGTTGCTTGAATACTTGTCCGTATGCACTTAATTTTATGGGCCAAACTTCAGAATTCTCAGCCACTTACTCGCTTTTTGTTGAATGACAAACTTGCCCACTGTGTGAAGCCCTGTTCTTCTAGCGTTCAGTTAAACTCAAGTTTAGTGGCTGGGAATTCTAATGTTGCTCCAATTTTCATGTACACAAGTAATAAAAATTAAATGGAATGCAGCCTGAATTTAATTACAGTTTTAATGTATCGTTTCTTTCTTTTCACTCGGCTCACAGAACACTGCAAAACTTAATAGCAGGTTATCTGCTGGAAACTTTCCTAGCAGGTCTGGTTGACTCTTCCAGACTTTTGTCTGGCTACAGTTTCTGCAGAAACTTTCTACAGTTAACAAGGTACCTGTCAGTGTCTGTGATACAGAAAAATTGGGTTTTGAAAAGAAGCACAAGTGGGAGAACTGAAATAAAAGAAGAAGTTTGGAAAGGAAAACAATTCCCTTCAGTTCCTCTCGAATGTTTTTTCCTTGTAGATCCAACCTGTCAAAAATGATTGAAAGGAAATACTCATTTAATCATAGCATCTGAAATAATAAAATAACAATTTAAAAATGACTATCATTTTTATTGTTTTTCTCAGGGTGTTGCCAGTTTTTCAACTTGTTGTAAACCTGGCTAATTGTGGGTTGGGATTTTATTCTCAAACACATCCTGAAAAACGCTTTTTTTTATAATAATTCTGTTGATTGCACACATGACAACTTTGAGCCCTTAAGCTATCTAGCCCACCCCAACGATGCATAATTTATTACAGGTGGTTGAGTGGACAAACCAAACATTTTTAGGCCTGGGACTTCCAGTCTATGGGCTGGTTATGCCTCTTTTTTTTTTTTTTTTTTTAGCAATTCTTATCTAAGTAAATTACAAGAACAAATTTCATGTACTCTTGTTTAAGTAAATAGATCCTCTCATACTGGAAGTTAGTTTTAGGCCTAAATCACTTCCCAGAGGATACTTAGAGCTAAGACGTTAAAATGCAATAAATTTTGCATCTTTGTACCTTGGGTTCTGATGAGTCTTCACCGAGTCATCATCTTCCTTTAGTTTTTTATATGCATCTTCGATTTCTTCAGGACTCCATGTAGGGTCTTCATCACACTCAAACTCCTCATACGTGTTGTCCTGCGTTTCCTGCTCAAAAAATCGCCTGATCGCAGGTTAGCTCATCTTCTGATTCATCCTCTAGCCCTAACTCTGTCTCATTTGTTACTGGCCATGGATCAGTTTGAATAGCTTAAACAAATGGAATTAAAAAAATTCTATCACCATTAAAATTTTAATTATTATTAAATAATCAAATACTGATAAAATATAATAAAAATATAAAGATAGGCAGTTATGCCTATATGACTCATCAACATCAATTATTGTTGACTCACCAGCATTCACCATCAGCAACTGCTTCGGCTCTTGTATGCTCTTAAAGGTTTCAACCCACTGATCTTGACTGGAGATTAACTTACTCTTCAGTCTTGTGACTTTGCCCCGTAACTGTGTCACCTCATTCCTCAGGGTTTTGCATGTTGTACAATTCCCAACATGTCCAGTTGGAGTATCCTACAAAAAACAAACTTTCAACATTAATACAGGCTGTAATAACAAGACTTTAGAATTTTTGTGTTTTAGTATTGTTGTAAAATAACTGCACATGTAGTTTTCCATTGTTATGATAATACAAAGATGCAAATAAACATTAATTAGAGTTATGCACCTACCGTAGAAACCTGTTCAAGTTCAGGAATCGTTAATGATTCATCAATCTGCATATCTTCATCCATATCCTGCACTTTTTCGATTACCTGAGCCTCCAGGATCTGCATGGTCTCAGTAACCTCATCAGTGCCTGAAATCCCTTGGCTCTCGAGAGCTGTCTTATCACCAGGAGTACCTAGGACCTCTGAAGCCATCTCAGCATCAACACTTATCTCACCCGTCTCAGTCTCAGGGATGCAGCCCTCCCTTCAGGATTTACCTCAAGCAAAGAACCCTGACTTGTATTCAGAACACCCTCGACTTCTGGAGACTCCTTAGGGTTGAGATTGGGAGCCCCCATAGTGTCAGCACTCTCCTCAGGTGCAGAACTTCCTTTCAAAGAGATCACCTCTTCTTCAGGATTGTCTTCTTTCTCTGTATCCTCATTAGTAGTTTGACCAGCCAGATTTTCATTTCATATCTAAAAATGAAAATAGGTACGACCATTTTCTATATCTCCCATTCAAAACAAGTTTAAATTTGAGCTTTATGTCGATGTTTTCAAAACTAGAAATGGAAGCAAGGTTTAACCACATCTTTGCCTTAAAAAGTATGCATCATTTGCAGACAGTGAAAATAGAATTAAAATACAAACGAAAAAAAACCCGCAAACAGTAACTGAACTTACAGAATGTAGAAATCAGACTAAGTCCAATTTTGGTCGTTTTAAAAGACTCGCGTGTAACTCTTAATTTGCTGTAAGATTTCTTGGAGGGACTTTTGGAGTACTGTCAAATCTCAAAGTAACAGCAAGATAATCTCTCAAAAAATAGAGAGCCGGATTTCTATGTAGCTTCACTTTTTCTAAATTTTACGCTTGAGTGGAAAGGTCTGGGAATTGGGGAATTGACTTCACGTCCACTCAGCGCAAATGCCCGTTTTACTATAACTATGGGAAGAAAGCAGAAAAGTATGAAAACACATGCAACAATATGGGAAGTCCAAATAGTCAGAGCATTCATTACACGAATATTGAACAAAGATGCCAGAAAAAATCATGTCAGAGGTAAATGGGGAAATAAAAAATAATGGTGATAAGCACAGCGCAAATACATTGTAATTTCACTCACCGATCGTCGACTCTGCTTTGATAGTGTTTGAAAGGATTTTTTCCAAATGGTTGGAAACGTCCCCTTCTTCAAATTCCTTTTCATGTCTTTCATCGGAAAAGCAAGCGTAAAACAATCCCATGTATGCTCCGATCACACAGCAAATTTTCCCACTGGGTTGAAATCCTTCCGAATAAATGGACACGAACCTTTTCCACTTTAATCTAACGCTGCCCAAATCAGGAGAATTATGAATAGAAATTCATAATTCATCGTTCTTTACGTTTCCACAGTCCTGAACAACACAACGTCTACCAGGCATACTTTCGCTTTAAGTCAAAAAAGCGAAGTTAAAAACCTCCAAAAGCTTCCAAAAATATCTCGTCCTGCATGCGAAATTAGCCACGTTTGTTTGCCTTGTTTTGCCGCGTTGATGTTTCTACGTCACATCTCGCCCCAACTCCTTCAAATACTACTCCCGGTCATTTTTTGAATCGAGTAATGGCGGCAAGACATTTACGAAAATTGCCGTGCAAATAAACACACTTCCAGATCATATTTGGACTCCAAACTTGGCACGGTAAGTCACTTTTACATACATTTTCGAAATATGTAATCAAAAACAAATTCCCAAATTTGATCGTAGTAGCACTTTAAGTTAGACTTCGTTTAAATATGTGGCGCTTTGTGCCCACCAGCGTCATGGGACTATGTCATGCTATTTGCTATCTTTTTAAAAAGCTAAAACTTTTTTTTGCATCAACTGAATTCCAAAAGTAATGGTCCAGTTTTGTTATTTAAGACTTTATTTTGTAATTGGTATTGTTTCCCGTCGTGTGTTGCAATGGATTGCAAGGATTGAAAATGGACTGAAACGTAGGCGAACAACAAGATACAGGATACATACAGTAATTTCAACCAGACAAGTACATGACTGATTCAGATAATGAAAGTGACGAAGAAGGTGACTTTAAAGTGAGTTTATGGCAGGACTTGCATGACCAGCTCGGGAAGATCAGTAGGAGATCATCACTGGTGCGTCTGGATCTATGAGGCTGTTGTCATAATGATGGTTATACGACTTAGTTCTAATTTGTACTTAGAGCAAAAATCGGTAAATACGTGTCTTAATAGCTATCGCTTACCCAGTTTTGCAACTTAGGTTAGATAATTATGTTCTTTTCCATATCTTCAGTTACTTATAAACTGTACTAGTGGCGGAGTTTATGTGAGTTCATGTAAATTTATACCTTGATTTTAGTAGGGCCTACCCCCAAAAGTGATTGACGTGCTGAAGTAAAGAGAATTCGGGTTATGACAGAACAATATTTGTTGTAGGAAAGTGAAAGTTAGTAGCTAACCAAAATTTGTAGTTAACTGAGGATTGGGTACCCCCATTAGCACCCTATTGTAGCTCATTTTAGGTCATTCCTTCTTTAAGCAACTACGCAACCAGTATTAAATTCAAATCTGCATCCCTGTATGCGTAATTAGCAGTGAATTTTTTTACGATAACCTCTCTGTATTCGGTCAGATTGAAAAACATTTGAATGGATAAAATTACGTTGGAGAAATTTACATCAAATTAAAGACAACTTAGCGGGTACTCATAACTACCTCGCGTGCGAATTCACTGTTCATTAAGCATGCAGAAATGCAGCTATGAAACTGAAATTTACAAACACCAACGAATTCACCTTTCGAATAATAAGTTCAGTAATGGAATCTTGACCTGACTTGACTGTAAGTGTTATAATCTAATTGTGATGCGTCTTATTAAGCTTAAGCTGTAATAAGGATATACTTTACAAGAATATTGTAAACTTCTCCTCCCCTCCCCCACCCCCACCAAAAGAACCATGGTGTCACTTTACACCCTACCTCCCCTTAACGGCTACTTTCTCACGCGGTGACGTTATTCTCTCCCAAAGGCGGTCGTTTTAGAAAGGTTTGACTCTTATCAGATTTAGATGCGAAGTCGTTTGGCCGGGAATTAAACAGCAAGACATACCGCCACTCCACTCAACACAGAATATTAGTCTGGCTCACACAAGGCTAACCCCATCAGCATCATTTTGCTGCTTCCAATTTTACACCTAGGTGAAGAACGACATAGCGTAGTAGGGTAGTGTGAGTAAACGACCAACCAGGCCTTAAAATCCTACGCGCTCAAGATCATCGCACCAACCAGTCTCTTTGAAGTCTAAACTGTGTTAAATCAAAAAAGCCCTAAATTCAGGAAAACTCACCTTGACCGTTTGGTTTGATGTAAGTGCTTCAGGTGCGCAGTAAATCATAGCTCCAGGAGCCACTGTCATGGTCTGCTGCATGAAATTAGCAGTGCCATAATCTGACACTTTACCTCTCCATTGGTCACCTTGTCGCCATAGCAACACATTAGCACTGCTCACATCCCGGTGAATGATAGGTTCTGGTTTTTTCTGATGAAGATAGTTAATCGCTCGGGCTACATCCAGAGAAATGACACGTATGTCTATCTCGGCGAGTTGTCGCTGTTCTAACAGAGCTCGCAAACTTTTCTCCATCAGCTCGGTGACAAACAGAGGGTTTCCCTCATCATTAGTGGCGCCGATAAACTGCAGCAAGTGAGGATGGCGGCACTTGGATGCAATATTCATTTCTCTCTCAAAAAGACGTATGTTATGAGGGGAGAGAATCAGATCATGAATTTGCTTTACTGCTACAGTACAGCCACAATACACGCCTTCATAAACACTTCCCCAGCCTCCCCTGCCGAGGCATTTATTGGTCATTTGAATTTCATCACGGGAAATAACCCAATCGCACGTTTCCTGTTGTTGCTGTTCACTTATTGTTTGCTGGGCTAACGAAAGACTTAACTCTAGTTCATTCACTTCCTGGTCTTTGTCTCTCAGCTGTCTTTCCAAGGTGGAAACCCGTTCTTGGGAGCTTTCAAATCGCTGCCGCATCTCCCTGAGCTGCGTTTGTGAAATTTCTTCACGTTGTTGCATCTCTCTGAGCTGCCTTTGTGAGTTTTGCAGCATCTCCCCCAACTGCCTTTGTAAGTTTTCTTCACGTTGCTGTGTCTCCCCCAACTGCCTTTGTGAGTTTTCTTCACGTTGCTGTGTCTCCCTCAGCTGACTTTGTAAGTTTTCTTCACGTTGTTCCATCTCTCTTAACTGTCTTTGTGAGTTTTGCTGCATCTCCCTCAACTGCCTTTGTGAGTTTTCGTCACGTTGCCGGATCTCCCTGAGCTCTCTTTGCAAATTTTCTTCACGTTGCCGCATCTCTCTGAGCTGTCTCTCTAAATTTTCTTCGTCCTGTCGTATTTCCCTTGGAAAGTCTCCACCAGGTGCAGGTCTTTGTACGCTTGCTCTTCTTAGATCCTCCATGTTTTCTGAAAGGAATCCAAAAAAGGTAAAACAACTGAAAACTGCATTCCAAGAGCGATAGAAGAGCAGTATATTTTATGACTATAAATAACAGAAAATAACAAACTATACCTTAAAGGATTTAACGCACAGGATACCCCTCAGTATAAACAACAACTGCTACTAAACTACGTTTTTTGTGCGACACGCGTCCTACGTACTGTTAGGATCAGCGATGATGAAAGGGTACTGTATAATGATGTTCGCGAGAATGAACTATATTCAAAAATTGTACACAACTCTTAGCTACGAATTTTACAACTTGACCGAATTCAAATTCACAAAAAACTACCAAGCGAATTCAAAAACTATCAATCGAATAAACGAAAATTGTCTCTCTGTCCAAGTCCTTCCAAGTTCTAAAACTGTTCTCACTTATATTTTTTAACACTAGAGTTTTTAATCTCGGTGTATTCAAATTTCCATCACACTTCATCCAATCAGGGCTCGAATGAGTCCCTTAACGCACGAATGTCTTTCACCACCATCGCTACTTCATTAGTCCTTTTGTCCAATGATATATAGAGACACTGATGGTAAGGCTACTAAGCCATTTACTAAGTTCATAATTGTTACACGCGTCCTACAGATTGCTACAGCCCCGGACAAAACTGTTGAGACAATTCCATCTATTTTCTAACTTTTGCCCACTACTCCTCTAAACAGAAAAAGTAAGCCCTCTCCCCACCCCCTATTCAAAGTTGTCTTGGTCTAAAAACCAACGTGTATAATTGTCATGCTATCTTAAACAATTTTGGATAGGGGGAGGGAGGAAATCGGGCATTCATTTGACGGAGGTTTCAGTTTTTGCAAGGATGGCAGTTTCGCGATTTGTCTCAACAGGTTGACTTATTTTTCTATCCCGCGAGTAATTTGCCTTAGCAGTGATTAAGTTGTTCGCCAAGTGCAATGCAAAGATCCTACACTTAATTAAACAACATTGCTCCAGTTACAGCAAACATGGAATTGTGTACGAACGGGAATGTGGCATGATGGATCTCTCATTTCTCCACGCAGATTCCGCGGGAACAATAACGGGAAATCCCTGATGTGCAAGGTGCTTTGATGAGCTTGTTATGCAACAGAAACGGAGTAGTTTTTTTCTCGCAGACGGTTATCTTTGCGAATAAAATACAGCAGAGGAAAGAAACAACGGTTAACGACGGTTAACAACGGTTAACAACTTTTCTGAAGAAAAACAACTCGTAGACTATCAGTTTCCTTTAATATATTCTGTTAACCGCTGTTAATCGTTGTGAACCGTTAGAATAAACATGCGCGTTCCTGTTAATCGTTTATTTCAAGCGTTTACTGTTCTTTCAAGCATTTTCCGTAGTACAGTATATAGAACCTTTTTGTTGATTTTCAAGTATTAAAAAGACCTTTTACTAAAAGGAAAACTTTTTGACACTGGTGTAATTGTCATGATATGCGCTGTTTTTTGCCACAAAAGAACTGCCATCGCGTGACAACATGTTTTCGCTGTATTTGTGATCAAAGAGGCATTGTTTTCCCTACACATCCTATTTCTACCCATTTTGGAAGTTCTTCATTAGTATTTGTTCTTTTGGCCCTGGTTGTCATAGAAAAATTAATGGTTTTATCGGCATGGATTCTATTATTTTGTCAAGGAGATAAACTGGCATGTCCTAAATTGTTCTAATTACACACTCAGTAAACGCGGGTATTGCTGTCTTAAACAACTTTGGATAAGGGGAGGGAGGAAATCGGGCATTCATTTGACGGAGGTTTCAGTTTTTACCAGGATGGCAGGAAAAAATAGGCATTTTTGCGATTTGCCTCAACAGGTTTTGTCCGGGGTTGTAGGATCAGTAATGATGAAAGAGTACTATATAATTTTTACTGGCACAAATGTATTTTAGACTTCAACTTTAGGAAACGTGCTTCAAAAGATATCGCATGCTAAGAATTCACACAAGATGTATTGATACAGTCGATTTGATTAAAAACATTTTGACAGACGATCAATTTTGAGCGTAAAATTTAATTTCTACAAACTTTTTTCCGGATTTTCGAGTAATTACCAAACGAGGTCAGCTACATGTAAAACGTTTACATAAGCAAAGTGTATTGGGAGTCCATCGCCTCCGGTGCGATTGTTTATTCCGTTGAATTTTCCTCCCCATTGAATTCGAGCACAACGTGATACGAGGTGATGAGAGCTTCCATAGTAACAGAGTCGGCCCTCTTGAGCACGTCTACATCAGGAATTCCCTCCTGCCATCTTTCCCGGGAATTTAGTAGATGGTGTAAAAGTGGGCAGGTCAGCTTCTTGAGAGCATTCAGTTGCATCGATTAGGGATGGGAGCACAGCGCCATTGAACATTTTTAATTTTGGTGGTTGGGCACCAAATGCGTTTGTGGTAGCTTGGATTTCTGTTTCTACTCCTAGGTCAGAGGAGTTGGTGTCGGTCATAGTGGTTCTAAGATAAGGAAAGGAGTCTGGAATCTTCAGACTCTTTCATCAATGTGTGTTAGCATTAATCGGCTTTAGCAACTGTCACACAAATCATTATTTTGGTAAGTAGTATCAAATACTTCGATCTTCTCTTTGTAACGTGAGACATTCGACAGCTCTTCTTATCTATGACTTAATGCATACTAGGATAGGATAAGAGTTTTCCTGTTGCAAGTGCTTTCATAATGAAAGATTTCCTTTTCAGAGCTAATTCGTACGCTCGCGTTAAAAAAAGGTAAAAAGGTAAAGGCGCACAGGAGCCAAAGGCCCAAACGGCCGGAACTTGTCCAGGTTTCCTTAGCATGAAGCATGCCTAGGAGAATTGCCACTCACCCCCTCGACAGCAGCTTTCCAGTTTCGCGCTAATTTCCGGCCTTTTATAGGTGCTTGCAACATCCTTGCTTCGCGAGTTGCTTCTTAGTCATTCAAAAAGGAAATTTGTTGAGACCATAAAGGAGTGTTTTTCTCGTATAGAAAAGTGAACACTGAATAGTCTTGTAACTGGAATAGTATAGCTTGGTAGCATTTCATTACCTCTGATGAGAACTGTCAAGAGCTATTGTAAAACAACAGTAGAAAGGGAGGGAAAAAAAAAACAAGCAAGCTTGACTTGTACTTTTAATTGGAGCTATTTTTCTGGTAAGCTAATTCAAACCGGCCACTTTGCTCAAATTCATTTATTTTCCGCAGGCAATTGTTTTTTTTTTTTTCAAAGCAAAAAGGTAAACTAATTGTGTAATCCTGTATTACCTCAGGCACGGATCCACACCAGTTTCCATAGATTTACGGAAATCGGTCAGATTTTTCATAATAAATATATTTTTTGATAATAATAATAATAAAAAACCAAGTTGAAATCTGGAAAAGGTTTGGACTCGCCTTGCTTCATATCCACCACAATATGGAAACTGACCTTGCTGAAATAATCCGCCGGTTTTCAAGGCTTCATTTGAACTGGCCAATATCCTGTGTGAATGACTCAGAAACCCAGGAAAGGGGAGTTTTGAGAGTCAAAATTCGAAAAATTTCCTGGGGGAAGCATGCCCCCGGACCTTCCTAGAGACTTGGGCTTTCGACGCTCGATTACGAAATCGGTCAGTATTTGTCCGAGATCAGCGCCTGTACGTTATATCCTTTCCCTCGTTATAATTCTTATACTTCTAGGTTTTGACTGAAGACGGCGTCACACCCAGGGACGTCGTTTTCTTTCAAGTCATTTCACAATGTGTAGCAGTAAAATGTTTTATATCATTTTAGAACTATGGAAATCTTTAAAATAAAAGGCTGAAAGAATGACCCCTCGGTATGTATAGACCTGTAAACTGTACATGTCTACCACACACAAAACCACACGGAAAGTGCTTTGTAAGATATTTAAGCGCGAACTTGTTTTTGTATCAATAAGTTAAAAATTTATAACGCGCAAATATCTACAAGAATATGATAATCAAATGCCCGATAAAAATAATTGACTTTAGAGAAGCAATTAATGAATTCGGCTTTCGTAGGATATGAAGAATTAAGCAGATCGAGGAGGGTGCGCTTAATTCTTCATATCCTACAAAAGCCGAATTCTTTGATTGCTTTATTATTCATTCAAAATAATTCCTAGTTTAAAAACATAGCTAAAACATGCTTACCTGCATCGATGTTAAGTTCATCTTCTATAGTGTACGTTTAGGTTTGTCCAGCTCCGCAAATATTCTCCAAATAGCACATGTCGCACTCCGAGTTGTCTTCTTGCTGTTTTTGCTATGTTTTTAGCTATTATTTCGCCCAGTTCCAGCTGTAGTTCTTACTCTTGAAACGAGTGAAGTGTCCACCATTTTTGCTTTCACAACCAAAACAACTCAACCACGTCTCCAGGTCTTCTCGGTTAACGGTGCATTAACCTGTAGCGGGCTGCATTTTTGAACTCATTTCCTCGTTAAACCCAAAATTCCTCCACATTTGGTCATAAGTAACTGGTTATGGTGAATTATGCGTGTGCTTTTAGCCAGTCAGAATCGGGGAAATATTTTGAATGAATAATAAAAAAAATTAACTTTGGAAAATGATGTAAATGAAATATACCTTAATTACAATTAAAGGCGCGTAAATAAGGTTGAAGTAGTATATGTATGCATTAATAACATTAAAAGTAAAGTATGTATTTAAGATCCTAATTGTAAGTTAAATTGAAAAACAAAAACGTCTTAAGCGAAGATTTAGATTTGCTAAAATTAGTTTCGTTACGTATATTGTTCGGCAATTTGTTCCATACGGAGGCGAAAGCTGCCATTTTAAAGGGGCGATGACCCAGTGTCTTTTTTGAGTTAACAGATAGTATTTCAAGAAGAAGTCCATTGTTAGACTGTAGATTGTATCTAGAGATCGCCTTGCTTTAAATAGTCAGGTGAAAGTCCGTGCAATATCTTCAAAGTTAATATAGCAACCTTCAATAAGATCCTTTATTACTCATTCAAAATATTTCTCCGTTTCTGATTGGCTAAAATCACATGCATAGTTCATCATATCTAGCTACCGTTGACCAAATTTGGAAGAATTTTGCCATATTGAACCGACGCCGTTAAAAGTGCAGCAAAGTTGCAAATTATTGAACCGTTAACCGAGAAAACCTGGGGACGAGTTTGAGTTGTTTTCGAAGTGTGTATTAAATGGAGAACATTTCACTCGTTTTACGGCGAACTATTGTCTAAAAACGTAGCAAGAACAGCAAGAAAACAACTCGATGGACGACCTCAGCTATTTGAAGTATATCTGCAGACCTAAACATCCCTTTATCTCCTAAACCTCCCGTTAAACATGCATTATTATCATCGACAGAGGTAAGCATGTTTTGCCTTGTTTTTAAACTTGGAATTATTTTGAATGAATGATAAAGTAATTACTAATTCGGCTTTCGTGGGATATGAAGAATTATGCAAATCGAGGAGACCTTCGGCCTCGGTGGATAACATCCTCCTCTTCATATCCTACTCAGCTTCATTCAATAATTGCTAAATATATTTTTCGGGCAGCCAGTGAAGGGATGTCAGCACCGGCGTAATAAATATGATCAAAATGTCAGGTAATTAAGGGAAGTAAGTGCTTGCCGATGTATTCTGTGGGCGCTGTAATTTGGTGACGTGAACCGCAGGCAAGCACTACAGGAGACTATTGCAATAATCTCACTCGTTTAATCTCTGATACGTCAAAAACGCGAGTAGTTTCCGTGAAGTATTCTATTTATTTTCTTTCAGTTAATCTAATTTTAAGTCTTTGTGCGGAATAGTACTCTTCTTCAAGAGATCTTTCGTCTTTGTTTTACCCGTAATTTGTTTTTCAATACTTAAAAAGTTCCCAGCTTGCAAAGCTGATGGATTTTCTGATAGACGCGAGTTCCAACCCTCTGGTAACTGATTTTTGTTCCTCCCCCCTTTTTATTATTTTCCCATGACTTTTTATCAAACACTAAAAACAATTTCAGACCAGTCGTTAGTTGGGGCGGTACGAAGACACGAGGTTTAACACATGGCGGAAAATGTAACCTTAACGCGAAATGTAAAAACATGCGTGAAGCAATGTAACATTAACTCGTAATGTAAAACGCAAAATAGAATAACGCTTAAACGCGAAATGTACCACGTTTTATTAAAGGGAGATGTGGCAATGTAAAATGTAACACTAAATTCTTCAACTACTTATTAGAAGAAGTCTAGTAAGGCATTTAAGCTTTCTCACAACTCGTCATCAATAGCGATGTTTTACCCTAAATATACCGTTTATATAATTAATTACTAGGTATACCTATCGATAGAGTGCCAACGAGCAAATCATGCGTATTTTGCATAGGAATGGATTCCTTTTTTCCAACATTTGACAGTTTCTTGGTCCCTTCCTGTTGAAAGGATTATTTTCTTGCAAGTAAGGTGCTATGCAAGTATAAAGGTTCGGAGAAAAGTCAGTTCTCAGACTCCTGTGGCTTTACCAACCTGCTATATAAAAAGTTTGAAGTGTCATGAGGCATGTTTTTTTGAAAGAATGAAACAGCTTGCAGAGGAAGCGATCGGTAATATGTAGGGGGAAATGTAAAAAATGATCGTTTCTCTTACCACTACAAAATTAGTGTCGGTTCGGTTTCACTTTGTAGATAAATATTTGTGCAGTTTAATCATTTAAACCTCCTCTGAAATTTCCCGAGGCTTTTTGTTTTCCTATTGAATTTTAGAATGATTCGCTGGGCTGCTTGCAATGTTTTCAAGGACATGCGATGTACGACATGTACGGCACGTCGGTATTTTGTTTTCACTAATTATTATAAACTCGTCCAGGTTTCGAAAAAAATAGCGTTGTTTTCTTTTCCTTTGTCGTTCGCTTTAGGCTTGTAATTCTTTTTTATTCTTACTTTTCCATTTGCTGGTTAGATTTTTCCCCAACATCAGATTTCCAATAGAAGCGGCTATATATATATTCTTCGTATCAAGCTTTCCTTATCTCTTCGTGTAATCTGATCCTTTTTAGTGGTTGAGAATTGCTTGTTTCACATGGAAAACTTTTCTTTACTTAAACTGTTGTTTTACAAGCTTCTCTACGTTAAAACTTTACATTAATGGCCCCCCAAATTAATACAGTGCATCAAGTTTTCATTTACCTTGACTGCCGGGGCCAGATTTAGGTGAATAAACAATAAAAACGTACCACATTCAAGTTCAGTCTTCGCGTGCCGCTGAGGAAAGAACACATGTGCGCCAAGTATAGTTTAAAGCCTTTTGATTGGCTGAAACTGTCACACCACTTGGTCTCAGGGGAATCTACATTACATGAGGTTACACTTTTTGAAGCTCGATCGAGAATTTTTCTGCCTACAGCTCAGTCTTGCGCGGCTCTATTCTGCTGCCGCCTCGCCATCCGAGCGTCTTCGCTCGGATGGCTCGTTGGCAATAACAAGGTTTAGAAAGAATTACCACTATAAAGTGTCCAAGGAATAATGTTTTCGGTTGCATTCTTTATTGCAAGGCAAATAAGGGGTGTCTGAAAACAGAGATTTTCTGTAAATCCTCTATTAAGCGCGTCCCCCGGTGGGGGCTAATTATTTCAAGCCCACTTAAGGGGGGAACTTGATAGAGACAAAGGGCTCATATGAGAAGGGCGGGGCTTATTTAATTTCGAAAAGACGATGGTGTCAGTTCTCCATAAAGACCTAGAATACAAAGTGGATACGTTCAAGTACAAGAAGGTTGGAGCCTTGGAGGTCATGCATCCGAGGATCAGAATCAAATTTGAACTTTCAGTTTCGAAACCATCCCGGATCAGTCCACACGAAGTAAAATAGTCGTGATTGATGAATACAGTTTATCATTTATTACTGAAGAATAATCAGGGGAAGGGAGGGGGGCTTAATAGAGAGAGGCGAGGGGGGCTTATTAACTTTCTTCCACTGAAAAGAGGGGAGGGCTTATTAGAACGGAAGGGGGCTTATTTGAGAGAGGGCACTTTAATAGAGGATTTACACAGACTGGAAAAAATGAATGGTAAATCTTTATCCTGCGATGCAGAACTCAAATATATATACCGGCGTTGGTAACGCTGGCGGGCTATAACATCCAACCCGTGGTTACTTAGAAAAAAAATGTAAAACCGTACAGTGGAAGGATAACACAAGCATGTAAGAACTAAGCAGCGGTTGTTCAATCGATGGATAGCGCTATCCACTGGATAAATCTCTATCCAGTGTCTATAACGCAATTGGCCTGATCTCAGTAGAAATCTCCTGCTTGCAAACTATACTTATCCTCTGGATAGGGATTTATCTGGTGAATAGCGCTATCCAACTTTTCAACAACTGGGGCAACCGTGAGATACGCCCTTTAAAAGAACGGAATGAGGGGCAAAAAAACATGCAGCTCTTCCCAGATTCATTTTGTATGGTTATATTTACTGGTCGATAAATGAATTACCCAACGAACGTGTAGAGAGAAACAGTCAATTTAATAATTCTTGCCATCATAAGACTTTGATATGGCCGGTCTCAGGCTGACTTGTACCCAGTCGTCTCTCAGTCTCCTGTTAATTTTTAAACGAGAGAAGCGCGGGGTAGATGCCGTAATATTCTCCCGTGACCGTTCCATGTCCGCATACAAACGATAAGAGAAGACTGAGGACAAGTCGGAGTCTTAGTTTGACGGCAGAACCACCAGCGCGCGAGAAGAATAAGGCGAGGAATACGAAGCAATTTAAGTCAATCGATTTAATTTCTGGATTACACACTAATGTTTGTCTCTAAGCTTTCATTTGGTCTTAAATATGATCTGATTTGTCGACTCCATATCACTAGAATTGGGGCCAGCCCGATCTCATGCTCTACGGGCGTTGTTATTTTTAATTAGGTAAATGTTGTCCTGGTGGGGGGGTGTCTCAAGGAGATCTGTGGTACAGTCCGTCAGCCAGTATGACGTCACGTCTCGCGTCAGTGACTTTCAAAATGGCGAGCAAAGTGTTCATCGAAGAGACGGATAATAATTTCGATTTAATCACGGAAATACTGTTCCAATTTCTTGGATTTGGAGATTTTAAGGTAATAAGTGTCATAGAAAACTAGACTTCAGTACTTTTTTGGAATGAAACGTCCAGTGGTGTAATGAATTTCAAAGATTCCTTTCTATCGTCGAGCAAATTTTACGGGCAATCATACCGACCGGTCACACTTTTGAGGGCAAGTGCACTGCAAGATTGAGGAATTTAGACACAGCAATAGGAGGTCCATCAAAGGATGTATTATACTTTACATTGTGCTTATTTTCAGCACTTCAGAGCTTGTGGAACCCCATATCAATCCTTTCAAAGTTCGCTTAGCTGTAGCTTTGAAAGAGGAAGCTAAATGGCAGGTATTTGTGACAGACTGTAAGCATTGAACCTTGTTGTTTTACCGTATTTTAATACTATACTGAACATACACCTGTAATTCTGTAATTAAATCCCGAAAACCAATAAAAGGTTTCGCTTAATTATTTTTTGGGGGCAAACCCAGTGGATATTTTAGGGTAATAATATTGATGACTAAAACGATGTACAAAAGGCAAGTTTAAATTTCGCCAGTTGGTCACTGGTGGGTGTTGGGTGTTAATGAGTGCAGTTTGTGGTTTACTGTGTGTTGTTTGTCATGATGTCAACTGACATTGAAAAAAATTCAGCTGTTTCAGAGGAGGGACATGTCTTGACAGCTTATAGTTTTTTCTGGCCGTAAGCTTGGCCAGTATGCGGATCAAGAGCTCTTGAAATCCCTTTTGCAAAATAAAAGCTTAAAATATATATTGATACAAGTGCATGATCAGCAGGGTCAGCAGTAAGAATAAAAAACAACAGGCCAAAATGATAAATAGTGCTAAAAATAAAGACCAAACAGAGAAAAAAACGGTGCAAAGAAACAGAAAACAAAGTCGCCGGGAGTCGAACCCGGTTTATCTGCACGTGCAAGCAACTCCTTGACCACTGCACCACAGTGACACAAGTAATTCGAAAAATTAATTTTGTTATATCACAACAATGTTCTCTGCCATAGGGCTTTTTGAGGCTGGTGGAGCTGCATTTATCATGAATTGAAATATACCTTTGAAGGAAAATTAGCTTAAGCGCGTATTTCAAAGCTATTTCGCATTATTTCGGATTCAACGGGCCGATCGATGTAGATCATCGATCGAACTAGCTTTACTGAATTTGGTGGAGAATTAGGAGATCAACAGAGGCCCACACTCGAAAGGATTGATACGAAGCTAGGCCGGTTTAATTAGCAAAACATGTTTGATCTGTGAATGGAACCTCCTATTCTGGAGACTAGACCTTGCCTATATTTTATAGAAAAAAAGGATTTAAGTTTTGATGACCTTGCCGGTCCCGTGAAAAAGATGGCCTTCCCGCAACACGGCCCGCAAAACAAATTTACAAAATTATACAATTACGGACACAAAACTATCAAAACGGTTTACACAAGCAGATTATGGCAACACCAAAGCTCACACAGATTCGATCAACTTAGCAATATATAGGGATATTTGCTAGCTTCTTAGCTTTTCCTTGACCTCGCTTGTCCTAACAACTGTCGTATCCCTTGCTAATTTGCACAAGCGACGCGAGGTTCTTGCCCGTTACGACACCTGTATGTGACGTCCTACTGGCCAGCGGAGTCGGTCAAGAAACGTCTACCCTTCTTGACACTGTTAACAGTGGTTAACAGCAAACAATGATTTGACGCGACGATTGCCGGCTGACCAAATTTATAAGCGTTAATGTTCATAAAATTAAGGCTGGATATTTCACTCATCAATTTTAAATATTTAAGCCCAGCTACCCATGCAAATGCACGGGTTTAATCACATGCTTCTCAATTCCAAAAAAATATATATGTGTAATTACTCTCGCCATAAGCTTGAGCTACCTGTTTCTAAACCTACATGTACGTACATACGGTAAGTTTAACCTTATTCCTCTTTGTATTTAAAAACCCAAACCATAACTAACTATTGCTACTCTCACCATATTAAGCTTAATCTGCCTGTTTCCATACATATGTACAGCGGTTCAACCTTTATTTTTTAAACCTTTACCTTTGATAGTGGCGGTCATCTTGTCAATAAAACGCTGAAGTTCATTTGGATCAGCATCTTTTAGTTGAACAGTTTGTCCTTCTTGACGAGGCCACCATCCCATTAGTTCACTAATAGTAAAGGTATCCTTGGTAACCTTTATTGCAGTTTTAGGCATAATTTCAAACTGAAACGGTAAGGAAAGATAATGATATAATTTAAGTTATACTGACTATAGCGGCAGTTTCTGTAAAAAAGCAACTAAACACAACTACTCAGAGCCCATTTCACTGAGATCTCACTCGCTACAGGATAAACGGTTATGCCCTCAGTTACAGCACAATGAGTTCAATATGTTCTGCTCAAAATCATTTGTCAAGACCGTTGTTATTTATTTTATCTTTATTATTATTATTATTTCATCATTAACTTATTTCTTGTTCTACGATTGGTAAATTTTCGGTCCTCAACTTAATGTACGGACCAAAAAAACCGAAAAGATCTTTCCTTTCCCTTTAATTTTGTCGTTTTAAGTGCACCTTTTTTTACCCATAAGGTACCAAAATGTGGTTTAGTAGTAGTTCTTCAGTATTGAAATTTCAAAAGTAGGTTGAGTTTGATCGTCCGGGTGAACGTAGTACTGAATAGGACTGTTGTTGTTGACAGCGACTGACGTTTCGACAACCTGTGCGGTAGTCATCTTCAGAGTCAAAGTGAGTTGTATCACGTATGGTTATTGATCTGATTAGTCAATTACTTCGCGATGTTATTGGTCGTCTGTCAGTTAAGCTGAGATGTTATTGGCTATGACGAATCGTAATCAGTAATTGGTGCGTTTCGATCCGTCTATTGTCACAGTTAAACAATCGTCTGTTGTTAGTTCTCCAGTCCTTCTCTGGTAGTTAGTTTTGCTTGGTCTCGTCAATAAGTCGTTTGTACGGCGCTGGTAACTGTTGGCTACGATTCAGTGGCGTTTGTTCTAAGTTATTGACGAGATCAAACTAACTACGAGAGAACGACTGGAGAACTGACAATTTGACTAACCATAGACGACTGTTTAACTGTGACAATAGACGGATCGAAACGCACCAATCACTGATTACGATTTTTCATAGCCAATAACATCACGGCTTAACTAACAGACGACCAATAACATCGCGATGTAATTGACCAATCAGATCAATAACCAGAGTATAACACCATCAACTGACGTGATACAACTCATTTTGACTCTGAAGATGACTACCCCACAGGTTGTCGAAACGTCAGTCACTGTCAACAACAACAGTCCTATTCAGGACTACGTTCACCCGGACGATCAAACTCAACCTACTTTTGAAATGACTCCTGTGTTCAAACCTTTCACAGTATTGAAATTACTCGCGATCCTTGTTTTGCCCAATAATTTATGGCCCGTCTCTTTATACTGATTTCTCTGCACTACTTTTCCCAGCTCTAGGTTCAGAATCTCACATTTGTTGCCTTTCGGGGGTTGGCAAGTCTGTACAAGACCACTAAACGCCCTACACAGTGTATCCTTTTACACTAGTATGGCACATCTTGTCAAAGAGACAGTTTAATAGAGGTAAAGACAATAACAAATTACTCATTGGGACCTCGAAACAGGTGACCACGGCTTCTAAATAGATGTAACTGCTAAATACAGAGTAGGTTTTACAATAATTAAAGGAAGCTATATTATATTTCCAGGACTTTGGTGACCGCTTATAGAGGCCCGCTTAATACAGGTTTGACTGGTTTGACTATAGAGGCAGTTACAGTAAACGCTCGCTAATAAGAACCTGTGGATCATTTTTTAAGAACCTCCTGGCAGAAATTTAATTGCCACTCTATAATACCCAAAAATCTGAAAAATACAAGAACCAGTTTAGCCAAGCAATATCAAGCAGGTTCTTATAGTGGGTTACAGTTAAATTATGATAAACAGTTTAATAAAGGATTGTAACTTTGAGTTGTAAATTTTAGTACAAGAAAAACATACTATACTAAACTGTATTCGGTAATCGGTTGTGTGAGGGTCATAATAACACAATTGTGAATAAATAACAAGCTTCACTTTTCTTGTAATCGACAATCTATTATTAAATTAAAGCGGAGCTCTGGCGCGCGAAGCGCGCCTGCGGAGCACCATGGGCAAGTAAATCTACCTATCCCAGAAAATTTGGTAATCACGTGACCGTACACCGCCCGCCCGCTGCCCGTCCGTCCGCACCACAGGGCAACCAATGTTCAATCCCACACTTTCTAGTTAGTTTGGGAGCCAGGAAGACTGATATTGCACACATATTGCACACCACTGTTGTGATCAATTGACAGCTGTCAAAACAGGGTATCCGCTGACCAGTATCACCTGACCGTATCGCGGGCTCAGGTGTCGACCCATCCAGGTTGAGTATTTTTGAAGTTATCCGCTGACAAGTTACTAGTTTTCAAATGATTGCAGGCTCAAGTTTAATTTTTTAAATTCATATGAAATATGTGTTTTATACGTGCCGCACAATTAAAATTTTGATTTCAAACTGACCTCGGAAGCTAAGATTGAGCCAATTTTTACAGGCAGGAAAGACATGCCAGTTGCTTTTGACTTTTCTCGCAAAGGTCACGCGTTTGTCAAGCTCTACGTCCAATTTTTATGCTCTGATTGGTCAAAATTTGACAGGTGAGTTCATACGGAAAATTGATGCAGCATCTTGAAACTTGTTTACTTTGACAGCTGAAGCTGACAGAGTTTTGTGTCAACTTGTGATGTTTTTAACTGTCTTTTTCCACTGAACATTGTACAAAATGAAATTCAGCTGCTATCAAGAGTCTTCTGTTATTCATGGCTAGTTTGTTTATCGGGTTTTTGGCTGAGAAATACGTCGCTTGTCAAAGTCGGAAATCCGATTTCGGATGGCATCGTTTTCGTTTTTCACCTTGCTTGATGCGTAAGAGGGTTGAAAAGTCTGAAGCGATTTTTGCCTTACTGGATAGTTTTCAGTGCATCTCGAATGGCAAGCCTGAGTAATTATTTTATTTGATGTTTGTTTTTTATAGCTTATTCAATGAAGTCGAGTGTAGTTTATGGGGCTATTTAGTTTATGCACGTTTGTAAGATTTGAGACAATGATCTGACCGAGTATCAGGTTTGATTATAAGCTTGTAGAACTTTAAAAAGCCTTCAGACATTTTCTCATCGCAAATAGAAAGAAAACGTTCCAAAGAATATTTAGTTATAATTCTGGCTGTAAAAGAAAGCTTTGAGCGATTTTCTTGCCTCGAGTTCATCTTTGAAAAAAGCAAACACCGGGACGCCGGCTTAAAACACAAACAAGGATTTTCAGAGACACTTTAATACTTGTCTTCGTGAATGAAAATTGTTGTCTCTGTATATGTTTCACCGAATTATTTTCCTTTTATTATTGATTGTTAGTAGTCTCTTTGCAATTTTAATCGCTGTGCCGTTTGTTTTCAGTCGCTCATTAATATCGCTTGCAGGAGTAGTCAAAATGCCACGCGTATCAAACGCTTTTGAAGATTACACATAAAACCATTAGATAAAAAATAAACATAATAAATTCTTTATTATGTTGAAGCGTATAACTCTATTAATCTTAGTTTAAACAGTCGACTTTGGCGCTTGTCACGGGTGCTTCGATCGTCCTAAATATTGAATGAGTGCAATTTGTAATGCAAAATTGAGAAATAATGCATTCTGTCCGAGGTCTGTATGATAAAAACAGCGCGTCATGGTACTGTTTCACCTCAGATGTGATGTATAAAAAGTATAAAAGGTTGGTTTACACGTCCCCAGACTTGTTGTAAAGTAAACTTGTCGAAGGCAAAAAATTCGGCCTGATTTGTTTTCCAGGCCTAATCTACTGTGATCAAGAGCCATTATGGCTATGCTATTTTTAGGGTGTACATATAAGGCTATCAACTCCATGTAAGATTAAGTTCACTCTTAGCTTGGACTCTTCGCAAATTATTTTTCTCTAAAATCACTTAGCCTTTCCCTCAACAGTCACATGAATGTGCTCTAAAGTTAACTGATTTGTGGAAATTACAAGTTTATTCTTTGATTTAAATTATAAATTCGAGTTAATAGGAGCTTCGCTTTTAGCCCTGGCTAAATCTATATATTAAAATTTAGTATGTGTAATCAAATGGTGACGAGTGAAATTAGGGAATAATTTCACGCGCGTTTTGTCCAAATCCTTATAATTTCCCGAGCCTTTAGGCGAGGGAAATTATTAGGATTTGGACAAAACGCAAGTGCAATTATTCCCTAATTTCACGAGTATACCATTTGATTACCTATTAATATCATGGGTGACGAATTACCTTAGCAATCGAGGAATTTTGACTTGTTTATCCACTCTCTCAAACGTTTAGAGCTGAAATTTGGCTTAAGTTTTCGGAATTTTTCGACAACATACCTCTAAGAATCCTTCTTGATGTGCTCTTTCGCGTGTTCAGGTTTTCTAAAGCGTCTTTTTATGCCCTGACATCTTCATTCATGACATTTTAAAACTTCGTCGCCATATTGAGACGGAGACGTACTGCAGGTTGCCATGGCAATTTAGTAATTTCACATGTGAAATTACAAATTAACGCTGAAATTTCGCGCCTATATTAAGGAGTAATTCGTCACCTATGATATTAAGAACCTACTTAGCCTAAATTACCAATAAGTAGCTCAAATTACAAGAGCCTATTTATTTTGCCAGACTTCAAAAAAGAAGGTTCTTATTAGCGGCCTGCTGTGGGTGTTAACTGTACTGTAAAATAACAACTGAATACAACTACATCCACACTCCATTTAACCGAGATCTCACTTGTACCATATAAACAGTTGCGCCATAAGTTAAAGTAAAATTTGTTCAATATGTTCAGCTCAAAATCTTTTGTCATGACAGTAGCCTTGCTGCTCTCAAAAACCTCTAATTCATGTTGCAGCTCTTTTGTTTCGAGCTGGGTTCCATGTTACTTCGTTTGTTCATTGTTTTCCCAGCAAATCCCTATTAGGTTGCAAGCACAGTATACACTAGACCATGTGTTCCCTGGCTTGTCCCCAGACCTTTAGGTTGAGGGCAACACCACATCTCCCTTAATTCCCTACAACGAGCAAGCCAGGCAACATCTTCTCTCCCCTACAGTAGATGAAATAGTACAATTTGAACAAAGAAGGAGAATAAGTGGTTAAAGACTAAATTAAGATGATAAATATTTTTAGGCAAGACACACAAAAAAATCGTTATCGGACTGACTTAATAATACCTGAAGAATAGATTTATAATGTAGGGTAAATTTCACTTGACAATGGTGGCCATCGTCGCATCATTTCAGGCTTCATGCAATACTATTTGGTATAAATTTTAACTTGTACGGTGTACAAGAAATGGAGCATAAAAAACGGTCTTAGGTATCAGAGATAATCATAACAATACCGATCAAGAAAGTCGACAGGCTCACAGTGCAAAGCACAGAAAGTTATTAAGTGAGCTGTGTAAACAATAAAATTAAACCTGAAGCAACAGATAAAACAAATACAATGAAACCTCTTTTCAGGGGACACCCTCAGGACCAAAGGAAGTGTCCCTAGAATAGAGGTTCCCCCTGATTAGAGGTTGGGCTGGGGTTTGTTAATAATTAACCAACAAAGACAGCATAAAGAAATCATCATTAGGGACTTTAAGATGCCACAACGGCGACGACAAAGAGAACGTCAAAAAAGCAATAGGTTGAAATGAAAAGGTAAAGCAACAACTCTGCATGTGCATCACGCTTTTTTGCACATTTTTTTGCTGTCACTGCACGACTACGACAAGAAAATGCCAAATTTCACGTTTTACGGCATGGAGGACGTAAACAAGTGACGGCTAAACTTTCTTCCTCTTCCTGAACTTGATTCCGACTATGATTCCTGGGAATTCGGCTCAAAAAGACTTCGCTCGCAATTGACAAAGTAAATGAGTTGGAGTAATCGCGATAGAGATTAAAAGAATGGAAATTCACTTTTTCATGGCTGTCACCGTCATGGTTTCTTAAACACCCTATTATATTTTGAATTCACACAAGTGCATTTCATTGATTTATGTGAGATAGTTCAGTTTGTGAAAGCTTCCATTTTTTATTAGTGTGCACTTAAAGATATCAGCCCTCTTTGTGGTCAGTGACTTTTTGCGTGCTGAGGTGTTCCCTGAAATAATGGAGGTTAAAATATGCCCAGGTTTCCGGACCCAGAAAAAGTGTCCCTTTCCTCTGAATAGAGGTCACTCGTCCCTTTAACTGAGGTAATAAACACAACGATTATGTTCACATTTTCCGGGACCAAATTTTGTGTCCCCTGAATGGAGGTGTCCCAAAGAAAGGATGACCAATTACACTCTGTTTGCTCAATTAAACCAACATGGATCGGTGTATGACATTTGCAGACTGCAGACTGCAGACTGCATGAGGCAGCAAGACTGTAAATTGAATGAAACCAAAAATATCGTAATCAAGGTGGCGTCATCATCAACATTACCTTGTTCCGAGAAGTACATGTAAGGCCCAGAAGCGAAGTTTTTTCAAGCAAATTACACCGACCTGATTCCTGAAGGAATTGTTGGCTGTTCGTCTCGTATTGAATTAGAGCAGAATAATGTCTGCCGATGTCTCAACTCGCTCATCAATCCATAGCAACAGGCTAGCAATTTAGCCTGCACCACAGACGAAACTAAACTCTGGTTATATAAGTCTGTATGTGAAACAGAGCCGGAATTCTTATTCTACGGGGGCCCCAACTGTGTACTAAGATTTGAGCATGAGCAATGATGGGGCTGTTAAAAAAGCCATTGTCGATTTGCCTATTTAGAAATTCAAAATGCACTCCCGGTAATTCGTCGAGTCCAGGTAGGATCTGTTCGGTTTAGATTATTTGGCATATCCTTAAATACTGCTAAGATGAAATACGTCGTTTAAAGGGTGTTAAATGTCCGTGATCTATCCTAGTTGTTTTTGTCGACGTAACTGTAGTGAGCACGAAGTGCTCGCAATCTAAACACTTTTTTTACAGAAGACTACTATTTAGACAGGCATTAATGGGCATTGCTACTTGTCATTATCAATTCACAATAATCAAAGAAGAATAAAGAATCAACGCACTAAGTGATATGCCGGGTGAGTCAATTAAGAGTCGCGTCGGTGAAGAATAGCCAACAGCATCTTGGAAATGAGGCCAATGTAACTTTGCTCAAAAACATCAACCTTGTTCCCAGGCTACTTTCTCACTTTCACACGATGTTATATTTTTGATGGTGTCACCTTTATTAGGAAGATTTTTGGTGTCTTTTAATTTACAATCTGCAATCTGCGGTCTGCAGTCTGCAGTCTGCGGTCTGCAATCTGCAAATGTCATACACCGATATACAATTTATTGAAACCTGTAACAGAGAGGAGAAGTGTGACATCATGTTTCCATGGTAGCAAAATTTTGGGATGACAACAATAGGGAGCTTAAGCAACGACGATGGCGACGGCAACAAGAATGGCAAAAAAGCTGAGGATTAGATAAGCAATACAACAACTTTGCACGTGACTACGCTTTTCTGTACATTTGTTAGCCATCGTTACACAACTGCGACATGAAACTTCCTAATTTGACGCGCCCACTTTACGGAGTTGGTGAACACAACACAAAAATTTTCTTTTCTTTTTTGTAAACTTAGATACTGTCGTTTCCGATTCAACCCCAGAAATCTCGCCAATATTTGGCAAATTAAATGAAATCTCTGCTACCATGGCAACGAGACGTAACGACTTCTCCTCTCTATAAACACACTTGGGCCAGTGGCACTTTGAGAAATAAAGAGATATCTTGTTTTTGATAGCCACCTGTCCTTGTGAACATGACTTGTGATTGGCTGATTGTCATTGGGTGCAGTGCTCTGGTTGAGTTCATCGCACTTTACAACAATACTGTACTATAAATAAGCTACTCTGCACCGCAGACACTTTAAACCTTCTTTAAACCAACTATATCTATACTATACACGTATGTGGGCCGGCCGGCCGGCCGGCTGCACCACAGGCTATAAACAAGACAGATGATATAAAAAGCAGGACTATATGTCAGCTCTAGTTCACCACTTCCCCTAGCTACTTGCAATAAACACACGAATATGATCAAAGAAAGTCCTTTGCAATTTCTTCTGACTCTAAAACTTTTACATGAAACAACATGTTCTACAAGCATGTTTAAACAATGAAACTGCTTTCTTTTGAAAAATAAACTTAAAGTCCAAGTATATTACAGGTTATATCCCAAAAGATCTCACCTATCCCTGTACTAACCCCGCCTGACAGAACTTAACTTTACTGAACAAACAGGGCAAGGGAACTGTGAGAATGTTATGAACCGAAACCAAAATTAAAGTACCCATAAATGATATAGCAAAAATAACACAGGCCGGAAACTTTGGGGACCTCAATAAATAATATTTCAGATCCCAATAACTAAAAGAGTTGATTTTCATACTGGTACTGTATAATGAAATACTGACTTTACAGTATACACATGACCTACCATCATACCCAAATTTTGAAAAAAGAGAAATCGATACACAAAGTCATACCTGCAGTGGCTTAGAAAGAGATAATAGCAAGTCAAGAAGATGACGTTTCTTTAATCTTGAACTACTTTTGAACTAGCAGTATAATTGCAGTTTGTTTTTGTAACTGCTATTTCAATTTCAAACTCAGAAACCCAAGGAAACCTTACACAGTATCCGCACCACAGGAAGAAAAACATTCGAAAAATCTTACTTCCTGTGGACCAGCCTTTGGCAGATTTTAAGATCTGGAAAAACAACATGGAAAGGTAATTCAACAAAGAGCAGGAGCAAAAAATAAAATTACCAGGAAAAGGGATGAAAACACCATCATCACTTGTCATCGATCTACCGACAAGCATAAGCAACTGTTATTAGTGCAGGAAAATACACAAGAAGGCTGTCAGTCAAGTCCCTGACAACAGAAATTATTAGTTCTTTCCCATTTACCTCCCAACCTAGATCTCTCCACCTGGTCCATCTCCACAAACCTGAGTTTTTCTGTCTTCTCTGGGCTACTGGGTTAGTGGGGTTTAAATGGAATCTTTTGCATAATTTATTCCATTTTGATAATGGCATGTAATACATACATGTACATTAAATTTTTTATTATTTGCTGTATGCTGGAATTGGTTTTTGGTCTCTGTGTAAGTCATCAAAAATGGAGAATTTCTCATGAAATCATTTTACCAGCAGCTGCCAGGGGTGGATCCAGAAAATTCAGAAAAGGGTGGCTGGGACACTTGCCCACTTGCCAGCTATATAGAAACGTTTTATTGTTCTGAGAATTCCATAAAAATAATACAAATTAATTTCAAGGAAAAAAAGCTTCCTTTGGCCCATCCCTAAATCCGCCCTTACTGCTGCTTAATGTCACAGCTCCTGATAGGTGCCTGAATCAGGGTGAGATGAAAATTAAAACTCATTGCCCTTTGGGCAAACTGTTGCTGAAGTTTAGTAGCCACAGTACAGCATTCATGCTGGTCAACCAACCCCTTTTCTGAAGCATTTCAGATTACTCTTTATCTTGGCAAATGCTGCTTACTCACAGGACACCCCATGAGTTGCTTCACTTTAGCCCTGGGCTATGAGATAGCACTTTTGTTGCACCCCATGAATGGTGTGCCATTAAAATGGCGAGAGATTATAGTGTTAAAAAATTTGTGAAAAATTGTGTTTTGATGAATTTGTATACTTTAAAAAACTACGAAATCTGTAAATTCAATAAAAATAAAAAATACACTGTATGCCATTGGCCAACTTAAGTCATAACAATTATTTAAAAACATCTATAAAACAAACTTGACTGTTAAAAATGTGTCTGCTACTCAGCTTTTGAAACATTATGTACAATTCTTTCTAACTTTCTAAACTTGTTGTAAATCTTTATACTATAAATTTTCAATTGATTAAAATCTCATTCTAGAAAAAATCACATAAATTGACAACGCTATACCCTCCTAAATGCAAATTCCTGATCCCCTTTAAATGGCAAAAAAAGAAAAGAATAAAATATTTTCAGCAATCTGTTCAAGATGCAATACTGATTCAAGCTGAAAATAACCATATTATAGCCTCACTGAGTTTTCAAATAACAAAATATTCATGATTTTTTATGTCTTCATTCAATGATGAAAGTTTCATTTTTATTTGCACTTACACTGTATGTGTAAAAAACAGGAACATTTATGTAATAACCGGTAGTTTCACTGTATACAAATTTATACATTTTGGATTTTTCCATATGTCATGACACTGCACCCCTTCAGATCGAAATAGAGAGCTGTAGCAACAACAACTGCAACAGCAATAAAGATATCAAAAAAGCAATACATTTATACTACTCCTAGGGAAAATAAGAAGTCTGCACATACAGCACACTTTTTTGTACACTTTTTTGACATCACTGCATAAAATTAAAGCCGCATAAAATTCCGTCTGTCAGCGGATATTTTATGGGGGACATAAACACGCCACAAATGGACGCGAACTACTTAACTGCAGTCGAACCTCTTGGTACGGACACCTCTATATTACGGACATTTCCAACGTCCCACCAAAATTCTCCAAAATTGTCTTTTAAAAAAAACCTCTATAATACGGACACCTCCCTAAGACAGACACTTCCCTCTGTACCTTCGGTGTCCGTATTAGAGAGGTTTGACTGTAATGGGTTCGATTCCAAGAAATCAATTTGAGGGAACTTAACCTACTTTCTGAGATCTAAAGCAACTGAGTTTGAAATAATATTGCAAAAAAAGTTTATAAACGTGAATTACAATTCTTAATACTACATGTATACTACTTTTACCACAAAAACATTATTAAAAACAAGGGTTATTTGTTGCCTGACTCACAACTTACAGTTGACTGTGATATGAATAAACTGTAATGTGTAGTTCCAGAAAACATCCATAATACCCCCCTCCCCTATGGAGGGCACTTTTACTTTGGACCACCCACACTATAATTTCCATTCCAGGGGGTGCTTTTCATACACCAGTACACCCCACGCCACAGAATTTTCTGTTATCTAACTTGGTTGAGACCCCCCTGACGAGAATATATTTTCATCAAAAATGCTGTTCTACTATACTTTTATGCGGAAGATACATTTGTAATTGACCACTCCAAAAAATACCATAACATACCATAATGCTCTTTGTTTGTCACCCCAGACTTTTGCATAAGCACCGTCTTCAGTTTCTCTTGGCGCTATTTTAATTTAACTCCCAAGAGAAACTGAAGACAATGCTAAATGCAAAAGTTTGGGGTGACAAACAAAGAGTATTATGGTATGTTATAGTATTTTCTGGAGTGGTCAATTGAATGTTTTCTGTGAAAAAGAGAGGAAAAATCTTTTTATTCATCTTAAAAGAGTGTCTGATGTTCTCACGCAGTTTTGCCTTGCATGTAAAGGTCTCTCTTTGTTAATTATTAACAGTGAGTAGAGGTGTATGTCACTGACAACCAAGGAGGCATTACAAGACACATAGTAAACTGGACAAACTGTTCTGGATTGACGTTTTATTATACAAAAATAAAACAAGCCATAAGGACCCTTAATGATATTTTTGTCCTTTAAACAATATTAAATTCCACACATGGAATAATATTTTCCTGTTGATCACACAAGGAGGAATTGCGTTATGGTGTATCAAAACTTGGTAACAAAATCACCAAGGTACACAAAATCACGTAATTTTTAAGAAAAACAAATCACAAGTGTTGTCATGTTAGAATGTTGTCTCGAAAATATAACTTGGATCCAGTCATTGACGTGCAGCAGTATAATCCTTTGATACATCAGCTGTTAAGGGAGTCAAAGATTCAAGCTGTCATACATATATAATAGAAGGGCCACAAGGTAAATCCACAGTTGTTTCAAGCTGTTGTACAACACAATGTGAGACTAAATGGCAAGCTCATGGGAGAAGAGCCAAGAAATATGGTCCAGCAACTATTAGAGAGGCCCACATAGCAGTGTCTCAAGTTCTTGGCCGACTCCGCTTTAACACAGCAGCATTTCGTGCTGGAACAGAGCGCGAGCAACAGGCTGCCATCTTCAAAACAGATGGAAGACCGATCTAGTGGCAAGGAGAGAGTTTTAAGGTGACGAAAGTCTGAAGAAAGTGCCATATTTCAGTGGTCAAATAAGTTGTAGACTGTCCTTAAGTTTTCCTGTGTTTTCCCATTGAATGCTTTACAAAACACCCACGAAAACGTCGCAATATTCTTAACATAACACAACAACCCTTCATTTTTTGATTCGTTTTTTTCTTGCAAATCACGTGATTTTGCATACCTTTGTGGTTTCGTTACCATGTTTGGATACGCTGTAATGCAAGTCCTCCTGGCATGATCAACATGAAAATATTTTCCCATGTGTGGAATTTGATAAACTTCAAAAGAGTTGTGTAGCAAATTATTCACAAGATAAAAGAGCCCGAATCCCGTCTTCGCCATCTCGTTCCACCGACTCAGTCGCAGGCGCACAGCCGCTCCGTTCACAACGAAGACAGACCATCCATTATAAGTTGCAAAACTGAACGCTTTAAACAAAGCTTTTTTCCAGCGATGTGCCTTTACGCTCATGGCATGTAATTTAGGAACTTATGGGAATTTAATGTATAACTTGATATATATTTCTAGTTTCTAGTATTTTATCTAATTTATTGTATTATAAATATCTTCTCATAATTGTAAGGCCCAGTCCATTTTGAACACGATGTAATTAGTTTAAATTATTTTTTTATTATTAATATCTATATCTCTGTAAAATAATTTCGTAATTCGCTTATTTCTAAGCGCGACAATTTTATTAATAAACCAGCCTTATTATAAAAATATAATTGAGGTTCCTTGGCTTGTTTTATTCTTGTATTAACATCAATCCAGAACAGTTTTGTCCAGTGTACTACGAGAGCATCTATGAAAGAACCAGTACAAAAAAAATAAACAATTACTTTTTGAAAACAAGTTAGAAGAAGACCAATAGAAGTTCATGACCATAACATAGTGAATACCGCAATTATATTGTGAAATGTAAAACAATGAGCAGGATGACCAGAATTATTAATGAGCCGATGACATTCATATTAGATACATGCAGACTATATCATACAGGTACAGTGTAAGCTGTGAAAAAAGCATTCAGCTATAACTGTTAATGTAAGATCATCAATAAAAACAATAATTCTGGTTTCAAACTCCCCGGAAAAAAAGACCTTGAGAATCTGACCCCAACCCTTGGAAATTGCCTCCTCTTGGACCCCCTTTCCATTGGAATTTCTGATGCCCTCCGTGGGGGGAAGAATAAACTGCATCCTGGTATGGAGGGTAACAGTTTCCATTTTCTCATGAACCTATGCAGGTATACATGTAATAGCTCGTGTAGTCACTGCAAGTTTTTCCTTAAACTTTTTAAACAGTTTATTATTGTTAAAATATTATGTACATGTACTTTCTGCTGATACTAAACATGAAAGCAGGGTGCAAAGAAAATTTTACAGGTTGCCATTCGGGCAAGCTGAAGCTAGAATTTACTAGCCCATGTAGACGTCATATATTTAAACTGGCCCCAAAAGCTTTTTGACGAGCAGATCCAATTGATTTCACAGTTCTTCTGTTATTCGAGTTCCTCAAAAAACATCACTTGCCCGACTCAGGCAAGTTAAAAACAGAATTCACTAGCCCGATAGAAAACCCACTAGCCCTGGACTAGCTATCGGACACTACTTTCTTTGTATGCTGGCAAGGCATTTTAAAATAACCTCAGTAAATTGGTAATGATCAAATGTAAAAACAGCAGCACTGGTTTATTCATTAAAAGTTCTTACATGAATCAAGTGAACTCACTCACTTCAATTTCTCATATGAACCTATTGTTGTGGTGCATAAAGCTACCATGGTGGCCAATCATTTACATAAAACTGGTAAATGAGGTACAGTAACACTGGCATATAAGAACCTTGTATTTTGGGGTACTTAATGGAAATTTAGGCTATGTAGGTTCTTAATTAGGTTCTTAATTTTTACGTATGAAGGGGATAGAATTTTGTGTATTTAACGACGGTGCCCACTATTGTTACTGCGCACATTTTCTGCGCATGCCAAGGTAGTCGCGCGCGATGCAAAAGAAATGCGCAACACGCAGGACACGCGGACTGAGCTGGACTGGTTTTGTCGCCTGTAAGTCTGGGAGATTCTAGGTATTTCTTGTGGAAAAGATGCGTCGTTTTTCAACAGCTAAAAGATGAAAAATAATTTCTATTTACCTTTTCAGTTCTTTGAAAACCGAAAAAGTATACGCATGTTGCTATTTCTACGTATGATAGATCTGACCGAACATTTCATAGTCAAACAAAAGTCAATTCTAAAACATCAAAAGTTATTACTTCAAGAGTTTACGCTTGGAGCTCGGGTATTAAAAAATCCCTTCATAGGCAAGAGGGATAAGTAAATCGGAAGGAAAATAGCTGTAAGTCCTCCGCTTAATCGAGAAACTGCAAGCTTACCTTTCACTCGCGTCCTTCTCGTTTTATCGGCTAATCGGCTATAAACACTTTCCCAAATATTTTATGTAATTATTCACCAGAACATACATTTACAGCGTTCGAGTACATACAGATGTCCCTTTTATCGAGAGTCTGAGGCTTTTATTTGTTGAACAAACAAGAACAAAACTATCAGAAGATTGCTTGGATTGCTAAGTTCGCAGCTTCACAAATAGTTGAGGACCGCAAAGGAAACGCTTTCATCGTGGAAAAAATGGTAAAAAAATTATGCTTTTTACTATTATCATTGTTATTTAAGCATTTTGGCATTACTAAGCATTGAAATTATTGACTCATTGGCAGCTTGTCTTAAGGCTCAATTTCACGCCACATATAATCTGGACATTTAGACATAGCTGCCATTTGGCTGTTTACAAACTAAAGATGGAAGGTAAAATAAAGTATTTCCATTTTAAGACTTTCTTAAGTTTAACAGACACTGTTCAGTCTACAATTAACATTTAGAAACGAAAAATAGTGAATGATCATGACACAGAATGCTACAGTAAAAAAAATCAAAACGAAATACATAAAATGATCATTATAGCCCAGTGTATATATGAGGGTACATAAACTCATTCGGTACAACTACTTTCACACTATTCAGCTTTTTTAAAAGAGAGCTCATGTACGGAACATGAGTCTATGCAAATCATTTATGTCATATGACACTTGTGGCAAAGCGAGAAAAAGATAGCGCAAAGCACAGATGTAAGCTCATTGAATGTATGCAAGTTTAATAACATATTCGATCGAGGTACCCGGTAAAATGATAAAGAAACGATAGAAGGTTGACAATCCATATTACATCTACAGTTCAAAAACTCTTGAGGACATGTACAGGTAAGCAAACGATTGAAGGAGTACCTGCCTTAGAATCCCTGTCGACTATTTTCCACTACGGTACAGTAGTTTGTTTACAGCACCAGCCGTGGATCTTGAGTTCGCCATACTACACTATGTGCGCTGCAAGTAATCTCTAATACCTTGGAGATTGCTCTTCTCCAGAACTTTTTGCTAAATGTTTGAGACGGAGAAGCTCCAGTTGATTGAAATAGTATAATTTGCTTTCCTTAGAGTCCATGAAATGTCCTGCTTCACTTTCTGTTTTTGCTCTCCTCTGTGTGATGTTGTTTTTTCTGACTGTTAGCCATTCTGGATATCCCAGAGGACTCCGCGTTGAGTGAAGCAATAGTGACACTGACAGGGGAGGCGATGGGGAAAATTGTAAATAACCCCCAAAGCGCTTACGTTAAGGTCGAAACCAACCAATTTAACTTCTAAAAACGCGTGGTAACCCCTACTTTTTATGTTACCAAATGAAAGAAATAAGCCTGCTCAGCAAACGATCAATTTTTGGTTCGGGGAAAATGTCGTTTACACTATTTTTTTTGCAAACGTGTTTTTTTTTTGGATTTTAATAGCCCCTGATATGATCTACTTGCCTCACATAGTCATTATCTGGGAAAAAATACTTCCCATTAGTGGGCACCGTCCTTAAAATCAGAAAAATAAATTAACTTTTCAGTCAGTCATAATAATAATTACATGTCTTGTACTATGTCATATAACCCTAACAAAACTGATGACCAAATTTCTTGTTAGTCTCGATTGCAGACTCAGAATCTGCAAGCCATGTTTTGTTCCTTGTATTTTAGTCCACAAAAGTTAAGGGAAGACATATTGGTCCCTGCAGGGTTGAACGTAGCGGAGACGATGAAAACTGGGGATATAAAGAAATGTGGCATGACTGGAGCCACAAATGTTTTGTGAAGAAAGCTTAGGAAAGGTTAATGCAAAAGATTTAGAGCTTTTCCGGAATTATAGGTTGATCCACGAATTCTAGTATCGCTTGAAAGTGTTGATTACTTTGGAACAAGTGAGTACCTCAGAGGTCGAGAAAAAGAGGAATGTTAATAATGAGCAAAACTTCGACCAATGATGCAGATGGTGAGGCTAACTGGTCGGGTGTTGTAAACTTTCATTGTATGCAAATGCGTCCTGTATTGAGTGTGCGGTTTATTTTTGGCGATAATAAAAATGACGTCACGTGTCACGCTCATCACATTTTTTTGCTCTCTAGCAATGTTGTAATTTCTCTCTAATCTAGGCCTTGATTTTCGTGTATTAATATACAAGTGCACTCAATCAATTCAGAAACAAATTGTCAAATACGATATAAAAAGTAAATATCCTGAAAAATATCTTACTGTTAATAAAGTAGGAAGTAAAAACTTTTTAGCCAGGAAATCCTGCTTCATGTACATGTAATCCCAAGCCCTAGGATTTCACAGTAACGAAAGTTTCCGGCACCGTGTTGTTACCTTGGTCTCAAAATAACAGAACCAAAAAATAGTTTCTGAGTGCCATTGGGTTATTCCAGAAAAAATGCACACCCCCATGACGGAAGGCACGGTTTTTTGACCCCCTCACCCCCCATCCACCTGGATTTCCAAAACTGCTTGAGGCCCCCTCCCTTCAGGAGTTCCAAGTTCAAAGACCCCCCCCACCCATCTGGATTCTGAATGAAGAACAATCCCTTTAGGCACTTAGATGATCTTTTTATCAAATAAGTCTCAATTTCCTTGAATTCTGCGTTTGTTGTGAACGTTAACATTCCATTTTCACACATTCTTAAACAGGCTTACACTTTTTGCAAATAAGCTCATATTTGAGTGAACTTCTCTTTTTTTCTAGAACAGGCAAAATATACAGCAATATATACTACAATAAAGCTCAGAACTAACTATCTTCTCGAATAAATGGTTCTCTTCTTTGTGGATAAAAAATGACTGCGACAGAAAGAAAAAGGACACTTAGAGGGATATTACATGACACACTGTACCACTTGCTCCAACACTTTTTTTTCAAAACACCGCCAAACAATTACGAACAACCACGCTTACAAAGTGTACTTGTAAGGCCTGTTTAGTGGTAAATCACCCTGAAATAGCATTAACCTTGGAAAAATGTATAATTCAAGGTAAAATCATTGTTTGCTTTACTTGAACTGAGCGCCTTTTCATGAATTATGTGATTTTTCTTGATCTATTCAAGTTATCACACTTCGCTTCTACAAAAGTAACGAGGGCGAGTCTATGAATGGAAACTTAAAATATATGTGGTAAGAGGTCTGTAGTTTGAAAGAATAATAAAATTTGACAAGGCAAAACAATTTTTTTAAAACTTATTGATTGAAGCAATTGAAACACCAATGAAATCGAAAGTTACCCCCGAGAATGTATTTTTAGGTTCAGAGCCCCCCTCCCATCTGGATTTCCAGAGCCATTAACTCCCCCTCCTGTGAGATTTTCCAGCATGCCTTCCGTAGTGGGGGCGTGGATTTGTTTCTGGAATAACCCATTTTAAGCCTTACGGATCCATTTACCGAAATTATTTTTCCACACAGAATACTTATTAAACTAGTTGGGCAATTCTTTAGTTACAACTCATATACAAAACTGAAATGTTTAGCATCTATATCAGTTCCATCTTGAATCATACATTACTTGTTTATGGCTTCCAGCTAGCAGCGCCAAGAAAAAAATATGTATGACTTTGACTAAAATTAAAAACCTTTAGGGGACAGGTTCCCATGAATTTCATGGAACCAAAAAATTGTTACTGGTGGTTTCCCATGACCTCTGAGCATGGAACCAAAAAATTGTTTTCCGTGGGAATTGAAATCCTAGTTCTTGTAATCACCTCCTCATTTCTTATCTAATCTCTAAGCAAGTGAGACTTTACAAATGTAATAACGCTTTTAAGAGCATTCTTCTTATGAATATACTTAAATTTATGCATCAGTCAATTCCACCTGTGCCCAGCCCCCGGGGTGGGGACGAAAAAAGACGGCAAATGGCCCCGTCCTCCATCAACTCTGCAACATTTTACATTGGTCGCACAGTCGAATAGTGCCGTTTTAAGCATTTTAATGTGTGATTTTTTGTTTCAATTTAACATCTTCCTTTGTAATAGCACTAGGATTCTATTGATTCTAATGACGCGGGTTGAATTGACTGATGCATTACAACTTATAGTTACCTGCCTTTGTTAAATTGTTTATTGTAATTTATGCTTAACTTAGAATGATGATCTTCCTTGGCTACACAGGTTCTTGTATTTTTGGGTATATTAAAGTGGTAAATTTCTGCCAGAAGGTTCTTAATCCACAGGTTCTTACGTTTAATGAAGAACAAAGCATATAAAATAATAAATGGATACATTAAAGTGAGTAAATAACCACATAAATGAGCATAAATTTTTAAATAAAAAGAAGGTTTGGTATAATTGTTAATTGAAATTGTTTGTATTATTTTAAAGGAAGTGTCTAGATACCCAGCAGCCGGGAACTGTTTTCAAAAAACTAGAATGAACTGATACCCGGAAGTCAGAAATTTTGACCAATTTTTTCGGAATAGCTTGTTTAATTCCTCTAAGAACAGAAGATATTTGTTTAGGAATTTCAAACAATGGTAAATATTGCCTTGGGTTAAAAGTAGAAGCGACTGTTGGGTTTGGGCATAGAGTGAAATCTCAATGTTTTCGACACTTAGAAAACATTCAAGTTCTCACACACTGAGTGAACTCCCGATAAATATCCACAGAAATCCAGGAAACCTCAACAGAGTATTTAGTGATAGTTTAGAAATGCCAAGCGATTCTAAATAAAGGTTTGTATTGTTGTGGACAAATTCTTCGAGCTTGTATATGCATATAAATTCTTTAGAATCTTGACTCAGGGTACGGTTTTCAAAATACTAGATGCAGTTGGAAATTCTCACTGTACTTTCACGAAAACCTTTTCTCGGCATCTGCTAAGTCTACTCGATTTCTATGTAAAGTATAAAGAGTCTATAGTCTTACCGGATATCCTCTAGAAATGTTCCTCTGAGAGTTACAAAGAACCTTAAGTCTGTCAACTCAGCAGAAGAGTGCCCTTCAAACTCCAGTGTAGCACTTCAGTTGCTTGACGCAAATACTACACTGTGTCGAAACTAATAAAGATTTCACTCTATGCCCAGGCTCGACAGTTGCGTTTACTTCAAGCCCAAAGTAGTGTTTGAAATCACTTGTTTTTTCTTAACAACTACCTGATGTTATTACACAAATTAAATGAGATTTTTCGTGCAAATTGTACGTGAATTTCCGACTGCCTTGAATCTAGTAGGTATTTTGAAAACCGTACCCGTGAGTCAAGATTTTAAAGAATATGCTAAATGCAAGCTTGGAGAATTTGTCCACAACAAATTATACAAAACCTTTATTTAGAATCGCTTGGCATTTCTGAACAAACACTAAATACTCTGGTGAGGTTTCGTTGATAATTTCTATGGACATATTCATCGGGAGTTGACTCAGTGTGTGAGAACTTTACTTAATTATCAAACACATGGAGATTTCACTCTATGCCCAAACTCAACAGTCGCTTCTACTTTTAACCCAAGGCAATATTTACACATCACTTGAGATTTCTAAACAAATATCTTGTGTTCTAAGAGGAATTAAACGAGGTATTCCGAGAAAATTGGTCAAAATTTCTCACTGCCGTGTATCTAGTTTTTTGAAAACAGTTCCCGGCTGCCGGGTATCTAGACACAGTGTAAAATTTAAAAAACCTTTTCACTCCCAGACACCAGAGTCAATTATGGATCCACAGAGTTCAGTTCTTACTCTTGAGCCTCAGTTCATGGTACCATTTGTTTTAAGTATTGGACGAAATGAAATTTGGACTTCTTTGTTAATAACGTTTTGATTTTGTCAGTGCAATCTTGGAAGTGAAAGAGTAAAACACCAATAACTCACATACCAACTTGTAACCTCCCGATGTCTTGCTGGCAGAAATGTAGGAAACGTTACTCCTCTCATGATACCAAAGTCGTAACCCTCCCGCCTCATCACCCTCACCGGGCCATGAGACGGTTCCATATACTACACAAATCTGTGTGTATCCCCACCGACTGAGCCGACTGAGCCAGTCGGCCATTTTGTTTATTGGAAGTGCACCTCGTCCCCAGGCTCTCATCCTACCGAAATAGAGGAGCTACACGCGCGGCGCGAGGCGCGTGGGCTGAGCCCCATAGCTGAGTAAACAGAAGGGCATTTGCGTGTTTCAGCCCTTTTCAAAGTCATTTCGTCGGTGCTTTGAATACCGTACTTTCCAAAAAAAAAAAAAAAGTTATCCATGACAAAAATCGGACGTTTTCTACGCGGGTTTTCAGTAGCAGATTTTTCAGCAGTAGCTAGGTTTTCTTGACCTTTTAAAGACTTAAAATACTCAACGCCAAAAATCACTGTTCCCGTATCAGATCCGAGTTTCACCTGAAAACAATGCATTTGAATGGTTTGATTTCCAAACTCATGGTTTACTTATCACGGAAGAAATGCATTGTAGCAATGTTCAGCTACTTTAAGAAAAGCGAAAAAAATTTACTACGCGAGGTTTATTTATTAGCGCAATGTCTCGTGTTATTAAATCTGATCGCGGAGAGACGTGTTTATATATGCCACCAAAAAATGAAATCTATGGGTATTTTTTTTTTACAGTTTTTCGAAAGTTTTCGCGGAAAATACAAATTAAAAAATATTCTTGGGGAAATGAAGAATGGATTGACTCTGAGACAGCAACAAGTACAAGTGATTATGTACTAATGCGATCATGAGCATTTTCATAAGCTCACTTGCAGACAAAAAAATGCACCCCCAAAAAACGAAAAATACTTTTATTTTCCTTCAACTCTAAAAAATACAGAAATTTTTCTTAAGCTACTATTTTGAAACGACTCTTGAGTAACGGCTACTGTGTTCCACAATCGATTTCTTATTATTAATTTATATTTGATGACAGTTATAGTGATGCGTTCAAAACAGAGAATGGCCATCACTCCATAAATCTAACTTACGATGTTTGTTCACCGTCAGAGCCTGTTAAAACATAAGACAGGAAGTTTGTTAGAGGGGTGCATATAATGCTGTTTCCTCAAAAAAGAAATACTACTGCTAAAGGACCCAAATGAATTGGGATGCAACAACAAACATGACACAAAATAGATGGGTGAATTTGTCTATTACTGTTTCTATTGAGAGATTTTTAGAGTATCCAGATGAACCTACATAGAACCCTACGGGAAGAATTATCAAGCAGATACTGATGCATTTAACAAGAATTTGGTTCAATACAGAGGAGAAGCTGGTTTCAGTAAACATCCTTTGTGAATAAAATGTTTCACAAATTAGCATATCAACAAATGTAGTATCCACAAAATGGCATTACTTAGGAATACACGCAATTTTTTTGCAGCAGAAGCCGGGATTAATTTAAAAGGTGTATTGGTGCTATTTTGGGGTTGGGGGGTTAGGCTAGATTTTCTTTAAAATGCTTAAATGCTATATTTATATGTGTGATGAAATGTAAACAAGCGGTGTACCATCAAAATAAGGTGGAGAAAATCAGAATTCGAACCGATCGCAGTAATTTTTTTTCCAGTCTACAACTAAATGATAGAATTTTCTTATTTTCAAAACACAATATCACTGACATCATTATACTGAATTAAATTTATAGTTGAAGAGCGTGTATTTTATTTCTCAACGAAGACGTAACGGTAAAGAACGCTAAAATTACTGCAGAAGGCGATTTTTCACAGCCTTCATTAAAGCACCATTCATTTGCGGAAGTATTCTTAGTTTCATTAATCATTAACTTAATGTGGCGAGAAAGGCAAGATTTTGAGGTAAACAAGCCAGCGAAAGGGTGAAAATGTAGTTTCACGGCAAAATGGACACTTAATTAACCACTGTATTCCTGAAACGATTAAGTTCCATTTTAGAGTTATACTGTTAAGGTGACTTGACCCAGTTTTTTGGGGCGGGTACCATCCTACTTTGAAGCTCTCTGGTATCCCCACCTTTACTTTTATCGTAAGTCTAACACATAGAATGGATAACATATAGATCAATCTACAATATAACATAAAATGTTTGGCGATCGGAGTAAATGTCACGTGGTTATAATGCCACGCCCCTTTGAGGTCTGAGTCGAAAATCTGCTGTTGCCGGCATTTTTTCGAAAATCTCTCGGCTACACATAGTGCGCATTAGTGCCTTGCGCTGAACAGAGTTTCACCAAAATCTCAAAGACCCGATTCGAGAAATTCAGCGGTTTCCAAATTTAGGTCATAATTTATGCGAAAATGATAAGCAAACTTTACACGCATTATATCTAATAAACTATGAGATTGATCCCTTTATTTTGGGCATCGTTATAACAGATGGGTCCTTGCAGGTCAGCAAAACGCTTTAGGGCCTTGTAAATGCGCCCGATTTCGAGCAAAGAAAACATATAGAAATTATAGTTTTCGCTATTTGTTGACGTTTGTCGGCGTTTAAGAGTCCTTCTCACGAAAAAAGCATTTTCTTAAAAAATTCGTAGTTTTTTTTGCTTCAAATTTTTTCAGGGCCACAATTGATTAACTAACTACCCGGACTCTGAATTTCATAGTCATTGAAAGACTGTGACATTATCTTTTACAAGCCCAAACTTGAGTAAACATTGAAGATTTTTAGCGTTTCCGCTGAGTTTGTGCTTTGGGAGTTGACTATTGTTTCTAGTCTGTCATGATACAGCATTCTTGTTCAATGACCGCGCTTGGCTGACTTCCGAATGCTCACCGAGATTTGATATTTTGGTACAGTGAGACAGGCCATCGCGTGATACATAGAGGTTTAACTCACAATTTTTAATCAATTCTCGTGCTTCTTGTGCCTTTGCAAAAAAATCACGAAGTGCTACACACTAAATCTACTTACTATTAAAAAAATATTTTTTCATAGGTTTAATGCAAGCCAATAATTAAACCAACTCGTGACGGGAATATCTCGGTCAGCATTCGGAAGTCAGCCAAGCGTGGTCATTGCACGCGTGCTGAACAAGAATGCTGTATAATGACAGACTAGAAACAATAGACAACTCCCAAAGCACAAACTCAGCCAAAACGCTAAAAATCTTCAATGTTTACTCAAGTTTGGGCTTATAGAAGATAATGACACAGTTTTTCAATGACTATGAAATTCAGAGTCCGGGTAGTTAGTTAATCAATTTTGGCCCTGAAAAAATTTGAAGCAAAAAAAACTACGAATTTTTAAGAAAATGCTTTTTTCGTGAGAAGGATTCTAAAACGCTGACAAACGTCAACAAATAGCGAAAACTATAATTTCTATATGTTTTCTTTGCTCGAAATCGGGCTCATTTACAAGGCCCTAAAGCGTTTTGCTGACCTGCAAGGACCCATCTGTTATCACGATGCCCAAAATAAAGAGATGGATCTCATAGTTTATTAGATATAATCCGTGTAAAGTTTGCTTATCATTTTCGCATAAATTATGACCTAAATTTGGAAACCGCTGAATTTCTCGAATCCGGTCTTTGAGATTTTGGTGAAACTCTGTTCAGCGCAAGGCACTAATGCGCACTATGTGTAGCCGAGAGATTTTCACGAAAAAATGCCTACAACAGCAGATTTTCCACTGAGACCAAAAAGGGGCGTGGCATTATAACCACGTGACATTTTTTCCGATCGCCAAAAATTTTGTGTTATATTGTAGATTGATCTATATGTTATCCATTCTATGTGTTAGACTTACGATAAAAGTAAAGGTGGGGATACCAGAGAGCTTCAAAGTAGGATGGTACCCGCCCAAAAAAACTGGGTCGAGTCACCTTAAGAAGAATTAAATATCTATAAGATAATTGTTTGTACAGGCGCGCGGTAGTCACATGATTTCGAGTGCAATTTGGAATAAATAAGCACGAGTAAATTTTTTCAAAGACTAACAAAATTGCACTCGCCCTACGGGTTAGTGCAATTTGTGGTCTTTGAAATAATTTGCGAGTGCTTATTTATTCCAAATTGCACGAGAAAAATCATGTGATTACTTATTAATATAATATTCATGAAAAAATTGCGAGATAGCTTTAAAATCACTTTGATAGGGAGTCAACACGCGTAAACTACGTGCATTAATAAACTATTCAAATGCTGCGATGTTTTTACAGTTTGCAAGCTACAGAAACGGGCTGAACAGTTCGTGGAATTGTTCAATGTGTTTGAATTAAAGATTCTGGGTTATTACCTCGAGTTTTCCGCTCCTCCAGAGAATTTCTCCTTCCTCCTCTGATACTCGCCGAGCTTAATTTGTTTGGGCGCTTACCACGGCCAGCCAAGCGAAGCTGTTTCGCTTTGTCCTCCAACACCTCTTTGGACGAACTAAATTCTCGGTTGCGTACAATGGACAGGGTGCAGCCATTGTTCCTTAAGTGTCTATCAAGCGATGCCATCATTACTTTTAGGCTTTCTGGTTCATAATCTTCACCTTTTTTATTGTTTGTCTTCGGCGTAGAAATGCTCGAGCAAAGTGTCAAGCTCAGCCGGCTCATAATTTTCTATTTCATCAGTAATTTCCTTATCTACTCACCAATTCTTCCAAACAGAGAGCCAAAAACCAGTGCTTTTCGCAGTGTTTTCGTTTTTAGAGCAGTTTTTCAGCTCCTCTACAGTTGTTTCGGTCCCAAAAGCAAATGTGTTGCAAATGCCAACCGGTTTTTGCTCGAAACTGGTCCGGAGCGGATCCAACATTTGCGCCATTTAGATAGCGGATTTGATTGGCTCTCCGTGAGTTCCTTTGTTTATCAGCCAATCAGAATGTCACGTTTGTTACACTTTTCTGCACTAAATTACCTTTTTTCTTCACCGTGTTACCTAAAAACTGCATTTCTCTTAACCAATCACAATCGAGAAATTTTTTCATGTATATTAGTAAACGAAAAATTATCATACTGACCTTTTCCTGCTGCTCAGAAAATGTGCGCGAAATGTGAGGTCGTAACAATATTCAGCCGCCATCTTGTCTTTGATGTACTGTTTTACGAAAGGAAAGACTGACTTCTCAAGGGCGACAGCGAGGCTACAATAAACTCAATTTCATCGTAGCAATGCCTCGATACCTTAAAGAACACGTTTGTGGAACGTAGAACCCAATATATGCCATTCAGCTCCAGAAAACAGCCTGTAAATACTGGTATTGAACCTAAACAATTCACGGAAAATGCCTTTGGGGCACCTCAACAGACCAAACTGACGCACGCACATACAAAATGCCCTCCTGTTTAGCTGAGTATAAATCTACCCATCCCAGAAAATTTGGTAATCACGTGACCGTACACCGACCGACCTAGCGATCGACCGTCCGTCCGCAGCACAGGGACCACTGTTTACTCTCATACTTTCTTGCTAGTTTGGGAGCCCAAGAGGAAACTATGTCTATTGCACATCAATGTTGTGATCAATTGACAGCTGTCAAACAGAGTATCCGCTGATCAGTATCACCTGACCGTACCGCGGGCTCAAGTGTTGACCCATCGAGGTCGAGTATTTGTTTGAAGTTATCCGCTGACAAATTACCAGTTTCAAATGATCGCAGGTTCTCAAGTTTTTTTTTCCAATGATTCATATGAATTATGTAGACATATTAAATTCTGCAAGCAGAATACTGCAATGCTGATCGTACTACGTGAAAATTAACTCTGCAAGACATCAACACGACACCGAAAGAACTCAAAACAGAGCGAAATTGTAGCCATAGACAGCTGTTTCGCCCTCTTTGGGGCTCGTCAGTATGGCGTAACAACCAGAGAAAGCTCTGATGAAAAATATCCGCGCACTCTGATTTTAAGCCCTGACCCAGAACTCTTGACACCCACAGAATCACGCCATACCACGTGTCTTCTGGAGGGTAAGAGTCCAAGTGTGAAGTTGATGTCTCGCACAGGTATGGCCCCGCACTGTTAGGATTTTGATTTCAAACTGGCCTCGGACGCGAAAATTCAGGCAGTTTTTTTAAAAATACAGGCGGGGAAGACCTTTTCTTACCATGGTCACGCGTGGGTCACGCTCTACGTCCTATTTTTATGCTCTGATTAGTCAAAACTTGACAGGTGAGTTCATGCGGAAAAGTTATGCAGCATCTTGAAAGTTGTTTACTTTGACAGCTGAAGCTGACAGAGTTTTGTGTCAACTTGTGATGTTTTTAACTTTCTTTTTCCTCTAGGAAGATCGAAGGAGACTCTGTTCGCAGGGTAAATGAAATACAGCTGCTATCAAGAGTCTTCTGTTATTCATGGCTGGTTTGTTTATTGGGTTTTTGGTTGAGAAATGCTTCGCTTGTCAAAATTCGGTAATCCGATTTCGGATTAGCCCGAAATTCATCCGATTGCTTCGAGTCGTTTTCTCCTCACACGCACACATCACATCGCATCGTCACACACGATTTTCAAGTGGCTTACCGAGAAATATCGTTTGGAAATGTCTGCATGATACAGAACTGCTTTATTTTTTTCGAACGTAATTCATGTTTAACGTTCAAACGATCAACTGCATGCAGTACAACTCTGAACCGGTTGTACTCAATTCTATAATCAAACTCGGTCCCGATCACGTAATGAAATAAACACACACACGGAACACTTAATTCAAAAACACAATGATTTGCTTTAATTGAAAAGAAACTATTTTGTCCTTAACGAAGAAAAAAAAACAAGGAAACAAGAAAGAAAAGCTAACAGAATCATTACACTTGACGGTGAAAATAGCAAGAAGGTCGAATTATAACATTGATCTCAGAAAACTTCGCGTAAACAAAATCACCGGCCGCCGAAACCACAAAGCGGCTCTAAATGAAAAACCTACCGCCTCTCCGCAATGATTCTTCATTCGCAGTTCAATTTAGCATTTCAGTTTCGAAGACAAGGGCAATTTTGCTGTTTAAGATAAAGATTAAGCTTATCGAAATGTTTGAACTACACGAAAGAGTGCCAAGGCTGCGATACGGTGAATATCAAGCGACAATCACGCTAAAATTTTTCATAATTATACATTATTATGTGAATGTTTAGACATTCAACCAATCAAAATCACTACCCGGTTTTCGGGTAGTGAGTGACGTCACTGGACCGCATTAACGGCCGGTCAATTCAGACGTTACTGAGGGAGTAATAATTACTCGAAGTAATCGGATAAAATTCAGGCTACTGTACACAGACGTTGTTTTATTTTTCTTTTCGTTCCCACCCCCTTGGACTGGCGGTCAATAAGTCCCCAGCGGTTTATATTTTATCACCCGCGCTCGACGGATTTGAAGAGTAAAAAGAGGGTCTGTGAACGGGCTATCTCGAAACCAGAACGTTTTCTCGACTTTACGAAGCCATATCATTCATCTATTAGCTCTATTGCGCCCTTTAACAGACCCAAATGACAGATTTCCCTACGCTTTAATATACTTCAACTAGTAAAATCACTACCCTTTCTTATACAGCTATTTCGAGAAAGGTTGTCGGAAAAAATGTGCACGCGACAATCCCGAAAGGTAATATGGGATATGATCAATACACTGTTCCTGACACTGTAGCTGTCGAACCAACTTTTGTTACTTTCCTTTAGCACTCGCAGACATATGTCCATGGCCTCTCCTGCCATTCTTTGAAATTTCTTTGAAAAACAGTGAACTTAAGACCACCCTCGATACATTTCGGGGTTGTCGCGTGCACTTTATCCTACAACCTTTCTCGAAATAGCTGGATCTAAAGCCTAAAAAAAGTAACCCTTTCCGGCGGAGCACCCCGTATAGGCCATGATAGGGAGTACCCCGGGTTTGTTTTTTTTTTTAAAGATACTATTCTTAAACACTCTCTTTATTCCCAGTCCAGAAGCACAAAATATTGGCATTCAGTCCTGGACACATTGAGTGATGCCATAAACAACAAGTTTACTCCTCCACGAGACGATGCCCATCCTCTCCCCTGAGTTATTTCGAATAGTTTTGCGTTTGTCTTTAAAACGCGCATCTTCCATATATATGCTAAGAAGCTATTTTATTAAAAGGCTGGGAATAAAAAATATCTAAAAATTTCAATAATTGAAGTATTTGTTAGTTTCCCTGAAAGCAGAAATACGTATTATCAAGTGAGAATAACGGGACTGAGAGGGTAAGGCCCTGCTGCAGTCAGTTCAGCCGACCCGGCTTTAGAAAATGAGAGTCATTGCACCAAACGTTATTTTAGGCTGAATTAAACGTTGAAGTTGGTAGAATATATAGTCTACTCTCTTACAGCTGAACTAGCATTCTTTCACTACTTTTTAGGTCTCGAACTGGCCACGCTGCCGCTCTATCTAAAGATCTTTAAAAACGTTTTTTGACAGCCGTTTACTTATAATGGAAATAAAAAACATCATTGAACAACGAAGGCAAGATAGACTGCAAAAAAGTCGGTTTTTTTTCCTCAAAATCAGTAAAGAAATCGGTAAAGCGTGGCGTAAGAGTCTTACGCGTGCGAAGCGCGCGAGCCTCACGCCCGTAGGGCGTGTGAGGCGAGACAAAAAAACCTTATTTTTAGCGTCTCTCCCCAGTCTCACTCCCCGTTTTCAGCCTCGTTCCAGACCTTTTGTTTGACTGCTCGCGCTTCCTTGAATACGCAAGAATACGGGCTGTTTTGCAGTCTAAAGGCAAGACCGCTTTACCCATAGAAAAAATCGTGATGAAAACGGTCCTTAACACTGCTATCACTTTATTATTTAATCCTCAGAATGTTAGAAATTACGATTCTGAGAATTTGGTTTTCAATTTTTTGTGAACGTATGCATGCCCCAGAGACCCCCTAAATTACAGGAGGCCTTGTAACCCGGTCTTTACAATATGTAACATGCCATCATTAAAAATTTTGGGAAGTAATACAGCAAATTAAGTCATTACACATAATTTCAATAACCTTCACTGACCAAATTATGAAAAGCAATATTAAAAAAGAAAAGAGAAAACTTGGAGTAAAATTGATCCCCAGTCGCAAACTAAATGACGTTGAATAAACTGAACAAAGACTACAATAATAGGTTTCCTCTCAACATTTCGTGTTCATTCGGAGATATCATTCATTGTACTTTATACTCTTATTTAAAGATGATATTGCAAAAATTCGTCAACTTTATTTTTAGCAAAATTCGCAAAGCCAAGTGACGCCGAAAATATCCAAACTTGAATTGTGAATTCGTTAATGTAACTTTTATCCGCAGAATTCTTTTAACTTTATTCGTTCGCATGATCACAAAAAAATCGCAAATTTTGTATATCTGGATTGATATGTAATCGATTTTATAAATAACCTATTGAATAGGAAACTCTTATTATAATTGCTTACTGCTTCGCAGGTTTAATTGTACATCCTAAAACACTTCATAATCAATATTTATACTTGTCTTCTCTCAACAGTCTATTTCATACGTATGTCCTACTTCATAAGTACATAATTATCAGTGGCGGATCCAGGGGGAGGATCCAAATTTCCCCCCCCCCCCCTCCCCTATCAAGCCTAAAGCTTTTTTGAGACTGAAATTCTTACATCGTATATCACTTTTTGACTTGCTGATCTTTTAATGAAACGCCACTAAACTTAAGGTGGTTCCGTGATTAACACAAGAGCATTTAGCTGTGACAAATTTTCCGTCATAACTTTTTCGATTTTAACGCAATGGCTGCGAAACTTTGCAAATAACAACAGATATCATCCGGCAATAATACGAACTATTCCGATTTCATTGATGGTAAATATTTCTTGAGAAATTAGCCCTTAAAAGGACCCTACTGTTCAAAGAAAATCGCGTCTAGTAAAAAATTTTGCTGATATTTTTTACTGAAATTTCTGGTATCGGCTTTAATTGATATAATGAATATGCCAGAGGAATTTCAGAAAAATCGTTGGAGCAGAAGTCCGTAACTAAAAGTCGGTCAAAATTCAGCTGTGAAATTGTTTTGGAATTTCAAAAATAAATTACTATCAGGAAGAAGGAGACACCAGTTTCAATTTTCGGGACAAGCAACTTCAGTGTGTTTCCTGATTCTGAAAACAGAAGCCGATTGCCTATCGTGCTATTCTTTAAAAGGTAATTTTCAGTTTTTAGAAGCACTATAAATTGCTCCAAACTTTGCTCTGACATCGAATGACCTGTTCCTCGACATTTTTAAAATATCCCTTGGCAGTTTTGGTTCAAACTCCTGCTACACACATTTTGATGTATTGCAAAGCATCCCCAACGGCTTTTCCTGCTTTACGTTGTTTCCAATTCAGGAAAAAGGTATTGGGATTGTAAGCTACCTAGTATCGAAGCTCAGATAGAACTGTCCAGTACCTTTGTTTATGACCAGAAAATGAGCACGAGCGGCAGCTCTGCGAGGAATTCGCACCTCAGCCAGGGGGGACGAGTGACAATGATGCCCATGTCTGTGAACCGATCTGTATAAACATGTATTGCAGAGCAAAACATAATAATCAAGAAAAAAATACCCATTCATTGAAGGAAGGAGTGACAAAAATTTCAGAGTTGTAAATTGATTCACGGGCAGTAATTTTGCGATAATTTTATTTTGCACTGTGATGTTATTTGGTTCACAAGCATGGTCATCATCGTCGTTCGTCCCCCCTGGGTGAGGTGCGAATTCCACGCAGAACTGCCGCTCGTGCTCATTTTGTAGTCATAAACAAAGGTGCTGGACAGTTCTTTCTGAGCTCTGATACGAGGTAGCGTCCAATCTCAATACTTTTTTCCTGAGTTGGAAGCAACGAACGGCAGTAAAAGTCGTTGAAAATGCACGGCAATACATCAAAATGTATGCAGCAGGAGTTTGAGCCAAAACTGCCAAGGGATATTTTAAAACTGTCGACGAACAAGTCATTCTACTTCAGAGCAAAGTTTGGAGCAATTTATAGTTCTTCTAAAACTAAAAAGTACCTTTCAAAGAATAGCACGATAGGCAATCGGCTTTTGTTTTAAGAATTAGCAAGCGTTGAATTTACCTGTCCCGAAAATTCAAACTGGTGGCTCCTTCTACCTGATAGTAATTTATTTTTGAAATTCCAAAACAATTTCACAGCTGAATTTTGACCGACTTTTAGTTACGGACTTCTGCTCCAACGATTTTTCTGAAATTCCTCTGGCATATTTATTATATCAATTAAAGCCGATACCAGAAATTTCAGTAAAAAATATCAGCAAAATTTTTTACTAGACGCGATTTTCTTTGAACAGTAGGGTCCTTTTAAGCACTAATTTCTCAAGAAATATTTACCGTCAGTGAAATCGGAATATTTTGTGTTATTGCCGAATGATATCTGTTGTTCTTTGCCAAGTTTCGCAGCCATCGCGTTAAAAACCAAAAAGTTATGACGGAAAATTTGTCACAGTTAAATGCTCTTGTATTAATTACGGAGCCACCTTAATTCCAGGGATATTCAAAAATGTATTAATATTTTTTTTAGGTACCCTCCTATGATCCGTCTGTTCGGCGTTCACAGATTTAGAAACACGTAGTCGTCGTGTCTGCTTTCTCACCTTTAATTACATAATTAGGAAAGTTTACTTACAAATATCTAATGGCTTTTACTAAACTACTGTCATAAGAAACTCAATAACAAATGTCTTCTCGACCTCGAGTTTTCCGTGCTGTGAACTGCTACACGTATTTAATTGTATATTCCACTGCTTGTAATAAGCGCCATGTCTACACGCCTCTTCAGTTAATATTTTGTACTTTGTGTGTATGACCTTCTTCCCCCGCGGAAGAAAGTAAGGTCTGAATAAATGTAAAAAAAGATATTTATAAGTAACGTATTACATATGTAAAAAACACTTTTTTTTTTTGTAACACTAGTTTTTTAGTCAAATTCTTAGAGGTCTTTCAATCCGAAAAAAGTACGGATGTAACGGCCATCAAAAAGAACTGAGCAAGCTTAGGATAGAGAACTGATGTCTTAGCGATCTTCTCTCAGACCTCATGAACGTTTTTTTTTTCCCACAAGGCTAATCCAAAACAAGCATTTGCTATTACCCACATTGGTAAATGAGAAAGATATAATATACAGCTGTATGGCTTTTGGGCATCATTACTAAATTTTTAAAGAGAAGATCTCGCTATACCTAAAAAGTTGTTGGTTTTTAACCTGAGTAATTTTCTTCTAGTATTAAATACTTCTGTAAACTACAATTTCACAATAAACGATAAGACACGACTTCGAGCAGAGAAAAAATTACCAATTCAATTCTATTGCGAAAGTTCTCACAGAATACTTGATAGACGTTACACAGCTCTTGATAATTCATCGATTATCTCCTGCATATTTGGTCTCGCTTCAGGGTCTGTCTGCAGGCATCGCCGTACCAGGCCTCTCAACACGCGGCTCGTCATCAGCAAAACTTGCTCTTCGCGATTTTCAGCATTTGGAAGTTCCCGGATGCACATTTCGCACAATAAAACACCAAAGCTATAAACATCGAGCTAAAGGAAAATAAGAAAAAAGTAAACACTTCCAACACGTTTTAAATTAAAATATTAACTGATGTTGCTACGAAGGTTCTCATATTCAGTCATCCTGTTGGCGAAAATGAGATAAGATCAATTCAATAGTTTATCAGCTTTGATACACCTTTGATACAGCATTTTTCCATTGACGCTCAAATAAGATTACGTCAGAAGAACCCCATAAATGTAAAAGGACTACCTAGCTCAGTTACATACTGCATATACTCTACATCAGCAGAACACTGAGCCTGCGTTGTAACCGGCCCAGACATCTTCTAAACCATCGGTATACTGAGGCCGTCTGAGAATAAGTGCACAAAAGCTCGTTCTGATATCCAGCAGAGTCGTAAGGATATATGTGAGCGTTTCTGATAGACGGGTTCCTTACGCGCCTTACGATTGGTCCAATTGTTACGTTTGCGAGACGGTTAAATGCAGGCATGTCGAAAACTGGGAAAGAGCGTTGAAAGAGTGAAAGAGCGGTTCGGACGTGAAACCGTTTTTTCTGAACAGGAAAATACTTCAAGAGAATATTCCTTGACGGCCTGAACGTGTTTGTAAACACATTCCGACTGGTTCCGGACAATCTTTGATTTTCCAGTTTCTTCTACGCTGCAGATGCATTGCCCATCTAAAACAAGTCATCACCAACGGCGAAACTACAAGAACTAAGGACATAACGCTTCAGTCCAAAGACTCGCTTATCTCAAGAAAAACAAAACAGACCGAATCAGACACATTCAACTCATCCTTGTGTCGTTTGTCGCCATTTCATTTGCCTTATGTCAAGGCCATGTCACTTGTCGGAATTTTACCCTAATAGGGCCTCGCTGTTGTTCAACCTAATACTAAGGTCATGTACACACTGTCGTCGCGAGCTATGAATGGTGTTTGGCCTGTCAACACTTTTTAACAAATTTCGGAACAAATCACTAACTGCGTAAGACACTAGCAGATCAAAAACACTTACATATGTCTTTGCGGCTCTGTTGGATTGAAGCATGATATTGTGCACTAATTCGAAGGCGCTCTATACCGGCGGCTTAGAGTGTCTGCAACGCAGGCTGCAGCAAACAGGATACACACAGTGGTCACAGTCACACACTCTGTTTGCGATAAAGAGATAATGGGCTAAGAGATCGAATCCCACATACATGACCCTTTTCCCATGAAAATGATTTTCAACCTATTCTTGGTTCTGTGTCATACTGCGTGGTTATTTTAAGGACGCCACCTTATTGGTCGGTTAGAGTGGCGTCATGTAATTTTAAACTTGGCGAGTAATTCATTCAGTGCAGAACACGCACAGCAAGAAATATGACGTATAAACTTAGTATTACTTTCTTGGACGAGTGAAAGATTTCTACGAGGAAAAATCTGGCCAGAGTAGCTGCCAACCAACAAAATAGACTGCGTAGCAGGCGCTTGGAAGTAGTGGGCGAAAGAGAGAACGGGCGCGTGCAAGGGAGACACGCCCTCCCCTCGCGTGTCTTCTTCTCGCGCGCTCGTTTTTTCTTGTGCCCACTACTTCCAAGCGCCTGCTACGCAAGCTACCAAGAAAACGGTCCTGGTTTTCGGAAGTATGCCGGAGAAAGCGACGAAAATTGCGTAACGTGGTCTTCGCTACATCAGTATATAAACAACCAACAATATTGTCAACTGTCTCTTCCAAAAGTTACGGTGGCCCAAAAGTGTCACGGCAATTTCAATTTGTTCACGGCAATTTCAATCTACTCACGGCAATTTCAATTTTACTCCCAGCAATTTCAATTTGCCCACGATAATTTCAATTTACTCACGGCAATTTCAACTTTACTCACGGCAATTTCAATTTTTTTCCCGGCAACCCGGCTAGCTCACGGCATTTTTCGCTTCGCTCACCACCTGTCAGCTACGGCGGACGACAGTGGCCACCAAAAGTCAAAACGCAAAATCGAAAGTCGATATTTAAAGTCGATCTTGAAAGTGAAAAGTGAAAATCAAAAATCAAAAGTCGATTTACGAACACTTATGCCAGTAGCCAGTGAGTAGACAACCGGAGAGTTCACTACTCCCAGAAAATTATAAGCTCTATATAACACTCATCTGATGGCCTGTTAATATTGCACAACATCTCAAATCGATGCAATCCCTCACATTAAACCAAGCATTGAAGCTACTTCTCAGTCTTGTTTACTGAGTTATAGGTAGCAATGTTTCTATTTTTGCTAAGAAAAAGCAAAAAAGGTGGAATCATACGAAGAAACGTGCTATTTATGGACCCGGTTTGGGATTCGTTTTTTGTTTTACATGTGAACGGTAAGGTCTCAAACCGGTACGAGAGCTGTAACTCGTGTTGGGTCAGCGACCGAGATGAAGTCAGACCAGACTGAGTTCATTCTTAGGCCGGTCCCATGTAAGCGCATGAAAAGAAATGTTTGGAGACCGATACGAACTCATGCCGTCATGCCGGTCTGAGTTCGTCCCAGTCTCATATAAATATCCCCCACCCACCCACCCCCAAGTTCGTAATTCGACTTTTGATTTTTGATTTTCACTTTGAAGATTTACCTTAAATATCGACTTTTAATATCGAATTTTAATTTCGCGTTTGTTGGCCGCCGTAGCTGACAGGTGGTGAGCGAAGCGAAAAATGCGTAATCGCTGCCGTGAGTAAAATTGAAAATGCCGTAAGTAAATTGAAATTGCCGTGAACAAAATTGAGATTGCCGTGAATAAATTGAAATTGCTGTGAACAAATTGAAATTGCCGCGAGTCAAATTGACAGACGACCAATAACATCGCGAAGTAATTGACCAATCAGATCAATAACCAGAGTATAATACCATCAACTGACGTGATACAACTCACTTTGACCCTGAAGATGACTACTGCATAGCTTGTCGAAACGTCAGTCACTGTTAATAACAACAGTCCTATTCAGGACTACGTTCACCCGGACGATCAAACTCAACCTACTCTTGAAATGACTCCTGGGTTCAAACCTTTCACAGTCAAATTGAGGTTGCCGTGACACTTTTGGGCCACCGTAATAAGTGAACACGAAACGAGAAAAGAGTGTTCAAACATGACATGTTTGGCTGCCAAACATTTGAATTTAGAGAAGGCGCTAGACAAAATGTAGGCACACCGCTCAATATAAAGAATTGACCGAAACCTGAAAACGTGCATCAAAAGTCTCTGGCATCCAGGTTAGTGACTATTTAACAGCTTGAAGCATCTAACCTGATTTGTGTTCGCACAGCGAAATATTCATCGCAAGTATTAGAAGTTAAGAAGAAGTAATGCAGTTTGAAACTCTCAAGAAAAAAGCAAACGTACTGTTTCTGAACGAGAAACATTCTTGGCAAAAAGAGAAAAAATATCTCGTATACTTACATAAACAAATGAAGCAGGCCGCTTATTAAAGGTTTCGTATTTCGCGTGTGATAACTTTTGCCTTTGGCTTTCAGGTTGAGTCAGTATTCAATGATCTTTACTTTACATGGGGCTACGAGCCGTTAGAAAATCTCAATATTTAATTCTTAAGTGAAATATTGACTTAAATACTGCAATCTCGTGTAAATGAAATTCATTCCTAAATCATGAGGGGAACACGCAGATCAAAAAGATGTCAACAACTTAAACCTCTAGCGCGCTAATTACTGTAACGGCTGTCGAACTTCAAATGCTTGGCGGCGAAACATGTCTCGTTCACGTGAAAGTAGACCGCGCGGGTCACGAAAACAACAGACAAAACTACCCTTCCCAGCACGGGCGCGAAGTTTAAAATAGATTTAAAACAATTTTTATGAGGCACAGGGATTCGCTCTCTTAGCTCATTCTCTCCTGCTATGATATAGTTATTAAAAACTGGGCCCTGAAATCGATGATGACGACCAACCTTGACTGTTTGGTTTGATGTATGTGCTTCAGGTGCGCAGTAAATGGCAGCTCCAGGAGCCACTGTCATGGTCTGCTGTATGAAATTAGCAGTGCCATAATCTGACACTTTGCCTCTCCATTGGTCACCCTTTCGCCATAGCAACACATTAGCACTGCTGACATCCCGATGAATGATTGGTGATGGTTTCTTCTGATGAAGGTAATTCAGCGCACGAGCTACATCCAGAGAAATGAGGCGTATTTCTGTTTCGGAAAGCGGCCGCTGTTCCAACAAAGCTCGCAGACTCATCTCCATGAGCTCGGTAACAAACAGAGGAGTTCCCTCATCATTTGTAGCGCCGATAAACTGCAGCAGAGAGGGATGGCGGCAAGCTGAAGCTATATTCATTTCTCTTTCAAATAAAAGCCGGTTGTGAGGAGACAGAATCAGGTCGTGGATTTGCTTCACTGCCACAGTACAGCCACAGTAGGTGCCTTCATTGACGCTTCCCCAGCCTCCCCTCCCTAGACAATTATCTGTAATTTGAATTTCGTTGCGGGAAATGACCCAGTCACACGTTTCCTGTCGTCGCTGTTCACTTATTCTTCGCTGAGCCAACGAGAGACTTAACTCTAGCTCATTTATTTCCTGATCTTTTTCTCTAAGCTGTCTTTCTAAAGAGGAATTTTGTTCTTGGGAATTTTCGCGTTGCTGCATCTCCCTCAACTGCCTTTGCAAAATATCTTCACGTTGCTGCATCTCTCTTAACTGCATTTGTGAGTTTTCGTCGCGTTGTTGCATCTCCGTCAATAGTCTTTCCAAATTTTCCTCACGTTGCTGCACTTCTCTTAACTGCCTTTGTGAGTTTTCTTCACTTTGCTGAATCTCCCTCAACTGCCTTTGTAAATTTTCTTCGCGTTGCTGCACTTCTCTTAACTGCCTTTGTGAATGTTCTTCGCGTTGTTGCGTCTCTCGCAACTGCCTTTGTGATTCTACTTCACTTTCCTGCATTTCCCTTAACCGCCTCTGTAACACTTCTTCACGTTCCTGTATCTCCCTAAATTCCCTCTGTAACTTTTCATTATGCCGCTGTATCTCTCTTGACGTCGTTGGTAAGTCTTGTCTCGTGAGTTTTAATGCTGGTAATGAAGCTTGTTCGTTCGTTTCGCGTAAGTGGTCTTGCCCTGTAAAGGTTTCCAAAAACACAATGAATCATTCAATTATACGAGAAGAGTGCATTGCAGTTAAAAGCGGCCATACGGGCTCGAGGAATAATTGCTTTAGTAAAATCCAACTAGGTGGTCAAAAATATCGAGACAAAACAACTTTAGCTAGTTAATGCTAGACTTAAATCCTTTTTTGCCGCCCAAAAGCGGCGCTTTTCGCTACTAGTGGGCTATAACATATAGCCTAGTAGTAGCTCAGCCAATCAAAACGCAGCATTGTTAATAGACCACCAGCTGTATTTTACTAAGAAGATTTATATCTTGTTCAAATAACATGATATTCAACGGAGATAGTTTCGAGCCCCCGCATATCAAGCAGGCAATAATTGATGGCCTCCTGAATTGTATTTTGGGCACGACAATATTATACGATAATTGTTTGTTTCTAAAAAAAACAGGTGGAAATTAATTTAAGGCGAAATAGTAGGAAGTCCTAAAAGTGGAATTTGCAGCATTATGAGGATTCAAACCAACAAACCCTTCATAAAGAGAGTATCCATGGACCTTTTTAAAAAAAAACCTACCTGAAAGTCTATCAGGATCATAACCTATTGACCTGTCTGGTGAAGTTGTATCTTTGTCAGGATCGTGATCAAAGTCTTTCTCTGGTATAACAGTTTCAATATCAACAAAAAGTGCATGATCTCTCTTACATACAAAGAGGAGCTCTCCTTTCAATTTACCAGTTCCACTTCCACACCTCTCATCCTAATAAAATTAAAGGACAGAAATAAGCACAAGTACACATCTCAGTTCCACCTTACACAAAATCAGTAGAACCTTCACACGTATAAAACTGTGATTTTACAAAAATTAACTACAAGTAGATCTGATGCAAGCAACAAACAAGGATGCCAGAGGTTATTACAAGGCCCGGGTTACAGTAACTGCAGTTCTGTCCCAATTGCTTTCGTTCGCCGCCTCCGAATGTTTCGAAGGTTTGCTCTCAGCGATTTTTACCCTGGGAACACGATAGTTATAATATTCTGTTGAACCTGCAGCCAAGCGTTTGTTCTCTCTCTTAAAAAAGTCCTCAAAACCAGTACCTCTGGTCGTATGGAGTCATAATCGAGTGGGTTTGCGTATAAGTGTAACTTTACCTGCAGTTTATTTGGGATGGAGGTGGACTGATAGAGAAGGGTGAAAGAGGAAGCATAATGCGTCGGAATCAAATAGACTCTTACTTTTAATGAAGTGTATGGAGCTAAGCAAAAATTATATTACTTTTAGAATTACTCAGAGCACCGAGGATCTGAATAATACTTCAATTTCCTAAATGTCTTTATCATATTAATCCTTCTGTAACCTGCAAGCACTAGGTTACATTCATAGGCTTCCATGCATCCATTACAAAGTGGAAACAGTGCGTTAAAAAAGGCCACCCTAAAAATAATCACTATTACTATTTAAACATTTTTTGCAGCCTTTGGAGGGTTAAGGTAGGGTAAAATCATAAAAAAACGTGAGACCTAAGTAGCTGCGCACGTCTTGCCTTTAACTGACAACTGACATTTGTAGAGCGTTTTACTGACAACTGACAAAAAATCTTATTGCCCTAAATATCCTTCAAAACCCGTTGTAAATAACAATGTTTTACTCTTTTCGTCAAACAAATGCACGTTTTATATTAGGTCTTTCGTTAATAATTTACTGTATGACCCATGTACATCAGGGTCATAATTTTCACCTCTGATCTCGAACTTACAAACTCACGCTGAGCAGTCCCGAGCACGCGCCAGTTTACATGATGGCTGCCAATGCTGGCGTTACTAAAGCGATTGTAAGCTTTTACCGCGTTAATTCGGATACGGCATTCGAAAGACATAGAAGCCGTATTCCGATAAATGACTTAAATACAGTACATGCTCTCAAAAAGCACCTTATTCAATTCCTTGGTCTGAAGGAACTAACAATTAAATACGGCCTTGGAGATTCCGATATGAAGCTTTATCGGATGGCACCGAAACCGGACGGGAAAAGTGATAACTTCGCCATCACAACGGACGACCAGTGGAAGCTGGAGCTTCCAAGTATGCTGGATGACTCAGGAAGCGAAATGAACAGTATGTATTCTTAGTGCTTGTGTATTTGTTTCATGTAGTGGTGTAAATATAAGCATGCAAGTTAGTCCGGAAAACCTTCTGGGTACTGCTACGCTTTCAGAATATTTTCGCTCTTGTTTTCACGTAATGCACCGCGTGTGCTTGCTTCTCGACACCTTTCCTGGAGGGATCGTTGCACGTCAGATTTTAGTGGTGTCGGTTGATCGTATGTAAATTCATACATTAAAACACGCAGTACATCAGCTAAGAACCAAAACATTATAGAAACCAAGATATTGCGCCTGTTACCATTTCAAGATCTGGGAGGCCAATACGTGCCCATTTTCGACTTGATTTGTAAGGTATGCTTATAGTAGACATGTTTCATGTTTCACAGGAGAAAACATATTTTGTTTGTTACTCTCTTCCCAACGCGTCTGTTTGGGCGAGTGCAATATTCCCTGATCACTTCATCCCAGCCAATCACAATTGAGCCATTGACAAACAATACCCAATCAAATCAAACGAACAAAAAAAGAAAGAACTCTTCCGATATTTGTCTGTCTTTCTCACCATATACTTCAAATATTTTGAAGGTGAATTTTGATGAGCTAAGGGTCTAAGGGTTAGAGAGAATGTTATGCTCGGGCAAGCAGGAGAGTAACGATAGAAAGCCGCTTGTAATGAATTCAACTCCAAATTTGTAAAAAAAAAGGTTATTAGTGTGGCAATTTTCGAATTAGTGATACAATTTACATTTATTGTACCTTTTGAGCTAAATTTTGGATAAAAAAGAAATAACCAAATTACTTAATTAATTATTAACAGCCAATTGACTGACAACTGACAAACGGCCAAAATTTTAACTGACAACTGACATTTGTAGCCCCCCAACCAGACCCTCATATTCTTCCAAACTTCCTTTAAAAACTACTAACGCAAACACGTTTTACGTAAAAGATCGAGAACATTCGAAGATTTTATCCACCTATTTCACCAATGGGGAATAGAAATATCCGCGTGTTGAAAAAACTTGTTATCCCGGGACAATTATAAAATCAATATTATTTCAGGCTATGAAAAAGTGCAACATTTTTAGACTTGGGCCATGTTCACACTATACCGGATTGCTTTTCATGCCGACGTGAAAAGCAATTCGGTAAAGTATGAACACCTATCCGATACCTATACTCCACACTACAACTATAGTCTCTACTTTAGAGATCTTCGAAATGCAGCTACGCTCCAGTAGTTCAGAAAGACCTAAGGCCCTTCGATAGACTGTTCACAGGCCCTATGTTTCCAAAAGATCGTCTAGATCCAGCGCTTTGCATTAAGGGCGGCCATTTTGGTCTCAAATATTCCGAGTTTACTCTTGGAATGAGTTTCATATCTACATAGGGGGCGGGCGACGATTTGGGAGAAGGCTTCTAAGTAGATTTGACACTCATTCCAATTACCAGTCGCCGTCGCGTATGCGACGTTTATAATTTTTTCGGAATTCGCATCGCGAGTGACTCCCAAGAGAATCGCTAAGCGAAGTGTAATCTTGCTTTGGCGATATTTCTTTCTAAATCGGTTTGGCTTTCGCAGTTGCCTAGCCGCAAAACCGTAAGAAAACAAAACCGTCATACACCTGGCTCGGTTGTTTTAACGGCCGTTTTAATTTTCAAGAATTGTTTTAACCGATAAATTTCGAGGGAAAACTGGGACAGCTCTTTCAATTTTGATCTCATCAGAAATTTGCCAGTAGAAATAAACAAATTACTTGAGTAACAAAGTGGTACAGATAAAATTTTGACTGAACATCAGACATGTGAGTATGGTCAAAACCACAAGCGTTTCCAGATTTAAATGGGGTAGCAGGTCTCTTAATTAGGCAGAAGGAAGTCATCTACATGAGCCTAGCTGTATCTTCAGAGGGTCTTGAAGATAATCCAAGCACGATCAGGGCATGCCAACCCCCACAGAGCAGTAAGTGTCCAGAGATTACTTGTAATCGTAAATTATAAAAAAATGCCTGGAGAAAGTAAAACAAGTTTTAGCCCTAGCTCCAGCGCTCACGTATTTTAGGAAGACTGTGCTTCAATTTGATAAGTCTCTGGATATCTCGGAGTATGCTTACTTTAAGATGCCCATGAAGTACCACTGCACATGCATCTAGAGCCCTTACTGCTTAACTACACCCAGCTTGAGAAGGAAGTGTTATCAGTCGTCTTCGGCTTTGAGAGCTACATGTACGTCTATGAAAGAAAGGCCTTAATTCAAACTGACCACAAACCCCTGGAAGCCGTTATAAAGAAGAATCTGATGAGTGCAAAGAGGAGGCTAGGCTGCAAAGAATGTAGCCTGCGAACCGCAGACGTATTTCCGGTCGTCACTTCTCTCCCTTCAAAAAATAACGTCTGCGAACCCGAGCGACAAAACGATTTCCGTGACGTAAAACCTTTGTAGCCAATCACAGTTTAGCTCTTAAAATCAAGGAACTAACTCGCGAGACCTCGCAAGATCGTGCGAGGTGGACATGTTTGCAAGTCGAAATTGAAAGGACAACGTAGCCTGTGTTCAGCTGCCCTTTTTCCTCAGAACGACGCGTTTACGAAGGTTAATTTACCCGGATTGTGGGACTGATTGATGAAATAAACACCGAGAGGATTCATATTGAAGAGAAGATTACAGGACATTTTTTATCTATTTGCCTACGGAGTCATTGATTTATCGCACCTTGTTGTTTGATCATATTAGAAACGATAAATGTCCCAATGACAGTAAACGCATCATGCCGTTTGTTGCTTCTGTTCCTTTCTGGTTCCTCGTAGGAAAGTGCGCTTTGGAGAACTCTTCGATAGTTTGTCGTGTGCTCTTTTAGATACTTTTTAGTATCCTTTATCTTTGAAAGCTAGGACATGTGGTAATTGATTTCCCATGCGTAGCTATGCGTGGTTGTTTCTTGGTTCAGACAGAACTTTGAACAGATCGAAAGCATTTTATTTTTGTTGTTCTTATTTTCTTTAAATACATGTTCTTTTCAAGGTTTTATTTTCAATAGTTTTTTATAAGATGAGTCGAAGCGTCATAGCTGAAATGTCATCTTGACTATGCTTTAAATATTTATTTCATGCTGGGTCCGGCCCACTGACTTGTAATCTTTCAGTTCATTAATTTGTGGCGATACTTGTAGGAGTTTGAATTATTGACGAGCAATTGTCAGAGATTTCTGAATCCATCAAGGATGTGTCTGTATAAAACGATTCACCAACTTTTGTCAGCGCCGCTTCCCATTATTCTCTTTTTTAATTTTGTCAACGAAAGTTTTCGTTTTCGTGCCCAGTAACACAGAGACCCGATTAAAAGCAGATTCCTTCAGCAAATAGCCATTTAGACGTAGGTTTCTTTGAAGAACTGCATATAGTTTCTTCAAGTTGCCTTCCAGCGTCCTCCATTCCCATAAAACGTTCCCATTGATTTGTAAACAGTAGTTTGGATCTTTTCCGTCTGCAAATAGTGGCACTACATGTATAAGTAAAGGCTGGACCAGGGGTTCAGTGAGCTCTGAAAAGAGCTCCTGGTCCAAGTCGTTTACTCTTACTTCAGCCAGTTTTTATGTCTTTAAAATTCGCGCGCGACGTGAAATTCACATTCCAAAGCGTATTTGGTAACTCTCGCCAAAATACAAGACGCCAGCGCGCAAGGTCGCGAGGAGTCACTCGAGCTGTATTCTATCCTTTGATGTGATTGGCCAAAATCAAAACAAAACGTTTCACGTCACGGAAATCATTTTGCTGCTCGGGTTCGCAGACGTTATTTTTCGGAGGGAGAGAAGCGACGACCGGAAATACGTCTGCGGTTCGCAGGCTACAAAGAATGCTGTTGACAGAAGTTTCACTCAAAAGTAACTTACAGTGAGGGTATCCAAATGCTTATTGCAGACCCACGCAGCAGAGTGTAACAGCCTTTAACCAATCAGGATGAAAAAATCTAAGGAGATGCGTGGGGTGTTAATGACAAAAGGTAACCAAGTTTTCTGCACAGAAAGGTATGAAGAGAGACTGGTGTGAATGTCTGTACTGGTCGGACGTGTGTATTAAGAGCTCTCCGAGTTAAGATTATATTTCGTCTTTTTTTCTACCAATTATGACAGGGAGTGAAAAGCTAAGGAAGGAAAACCAATCTTTACGAAATGAGATAGCTGAATTGAAAGAGAATCTACAAAAAACAAATCTTATTTTAGCTTCAGGGTTTAAAGGTGAAAGAATTGTGGCACTAAGTGGTTCGAGACAGTGTATCTTTGACAAAGTACAAGCAAACCAGCTGGGCGTCAAGATCTGTCTGCGGAGGGCTAGAAAAGCTTTCTACTGACCAGGAAGTTAGGAGCAAATTCCAGAGTATATCTCACGGTGCAGCATCTGCGATAGTCACAAACTAACATAAGTCCTGAAAGGACCTCTACTGTGCTTCGAAACCCAAAGAAAGCATGTTGGCAGACCTCTCAGAGCTCACAGCACTAACCACCTAGTCATCACTTATCGCTATTCTAACTTTTTTCAGCTGGACGTGATGGGATGCAAGACCTCCAAGTCCATTACCTGTAAGCTAAAGCCCACTACCAGAAACACTCACAGCGGACCATTGGCCGCAGTTTGATTCTACCGAATTTCAGAACTTTGCAAATGATTTCCCGTTGAAGCACATCAAAATGTCACTTATATATCTACAGCTAATGGAAAAGCGGACAACAGAGTGAAGACGACAAAGTTTTTCGTAAACAAAGACGAGGATGCGGCCTATGACCAAAACGGTTTCTACTGAATTATAGAAACATCAGAAGGATTGGATAGTTGCGCTCCCCTTATCAAGCGACTCGCTCTAGTCAGCTGCTTCAGCCAAAGAATGTACACCCGCGAAAAAAGTAGACAGGCGAGGTACGTTTAAATGGTTTAAGGCTCAAGTGGAGGATCAGGTAGCAGTAGGATGCTCCAAGGACTGCTCCCTTTGTTACAAGCTTCCCGAGAAATACCCACCCATCTCAGAACATGATGACGACGCAGTGCAATTAGAAGGAACAATCTCGAACCTAACATCCCCGCTAGTCCTTACAGGAGACACGACGGAGGTGCCTACTGAATCTCTGTTGCCACAGATGCCCGACGCGTCAGTGACAGCGGACGTTTCACGACCAGGCACCCAGCCAGTGCCCGTTACTAACAGAAGTGAAAAAATAGTTTAGGCCCGATTCAACCCTGTAATTCAATTCAGTCAAATAAAGTTTGTGTAGCTGTTGTCGAAAACAAAGCGTTGTAATGCACTTAAACTAAGTTAGGCACGGCCGTAGCAGGGCTTGGTTGTAAACGTCATGCTTCTGTGGAGCAAAATCGAACTTCATTCGATCAATTGAGTTCGGCTTGTCAGCAGCTTTGACGTTTGAAACGGACCTAACAGACCAGCCTCCCTCGATAATTTTATTGACTAATTATAGTTTGCAGAACAACTGAGCAATGAAAATGTCGTATACCTTTGAAATTAAAATAAGCCTGTTATGTTATTAAATCTGAAAGATGTACAGGCGCTTCAAGTGTATTTAAATCTTTCCTATTTTGATTTCAAATTCTACGAACCGTTCCTAAACGTTTGGCCAGTCTTTGGTTTGTGAGATATTAGGGCCATTTATACGAGGAAAAATAAGACGCGAACTTTCCGTATAAACGGCACATTTTGTCTAAACTAAGACGCGGCTCAGCTAAGACGCGTCTTATTTTACAACAGCCCTTAACACCTGTTCTTAGATAAGACGCGTCTTAGCTAAGACGAGAAAAACTTCGTATAAATGACCTTCGCGTCTTACATAAGACGCGAACGTATAGTACGCATGCGTAAATTTTTGGCGCCCCACGTTGGATTGCCGTTGCTACGGGCAACATTCACATGAAAACGAGTCAAGAACAGAAATAAGACGCGAACCATTTATAAGAGCTGTTCTTGTCTCAGATAAGACATGCTCGTATAAACGGTACAGTTCGCGTCTTATGTAAGACGCGTCTTATTTTTCCTCGTATAAATGGCCCTATTGTCCGCTTTTCTTTAACATTGTCTGATAGGTAGATCACGCCAAATCACCCGGGCAGATTTTGGCAATGTGGGACTCAAACTTTAACTTTCTATCCACAGTCACTCTGAGTAGGTCAATTTCGTTTTCTGTTGCAAGTGTTGTAACATTTAAATACAGGATTTTCCTAAAACCATTGCCTTGTATTTCTCGTGATTTCTTCTCATTTCATTTTCATCGTACCATTTTTCTATCCTACCAAGATTTGTGCTACATTGGCCGCTTCAACTTTAGTCTGCTACACAACCGTTTTCAGTGTCGTCACACTAAAAACGGCTGTGTAGCAGACTACTTCAACTTCCGTAACCGAAAATCTCCTGTATAGAAAATTTGCATTTCGTCAGCATAGGTTGACAAAGTGGTGTGCTTAATTGCGCAGTGCAGATCATTCATTAAAATATTGAATATTGGCGGTCCCGGTATTGATCGCTGGGGAATTCCTGTAAAGACTGTCTGCCACGAAACAACGCGTTTCCGATTTTCACGCGTTGTTGACGATCCGATCAGTAATCTTTAATCAAGTCAACTGTTTTCTCATCAGGTTCATATTTCCAAATTTGAGAACAATCAGATCATATGGTAGAATACACCTAATTCCAAAATGACGGTCGCTCGGATCGATCTGGGGAGAGCGGCGTGGAAACGAGGCATCGAGGGCCGGCGGCAAGATCATTCGGTGTTTTCATATGGTAGGCGTGTGCGATCATGGGGCACATCATCATCATCCATTTGCTGGGAACGACACGTTTGTTGCCTCGTCTTCAGCATCTCGTCAGCTTGCACCGGCTGAGGAGCAGTATCTTGGTTCAACCGCTGTCTTTTTCGCGTGCTATAGACGATATTTACGTCCGGGTCGACCAGAAGATGATCGGTGTTGGCATTCAAATACTCATTCACGCTGTAAAAGAACAGAGAGAATTAGGCGCCTACCATTAAGGTCCCTTAGCAACGACAAATTGCGACGCAAAACAAATATCACTTACCGCTTGCAAAGTTGTGCTTTGGTGATTAAACCTTTACAAGAATCACCACGGCACTTTAACTAAAATTGAAGCTCGCTATTTTTCAACCGATTCGGATCCCTGCCGTTCAAAGAACTGCCAGGAATGTCTTCTTCTGATTAAAATACGATGGACCATACGCGCAGGACGCCATAGTTGTTATGTTTGACCTGGCCCTCGATGCCTCGTTTCCGCGCGGCTCTCCCCAGATCATCCCGCCCGACCGCCATTTTGGAATTAGGTGTATATCGAACGTTTTTGACAAAACAAATCCGTTGAGACCAGCCCAGTTATCTTATGATTGTCCAGCTCTTTTCTCCACTCTCCCGGGAAACTGTAATCCATTCCTCGCTGGAGCCCGTGCTAGAAACACTGCGAAGTTTTGGGCATAAACAATAAACCTCGTTGATACCGCGATTTATTGGCAATGCTCTAATCGGTCAGTGAGGGGGGCGTAAGGGTTTGCGGTGATGCGGTTTTGCGTTATTTTTGGTGCGGTTTTGCGTTAATTTTTATTTTAACTCGCGGTATTGCGGTTTCAAAACACTAAGCGTTTTGCGGTTATTACAACCTTTAAGTCGCGGTTTTCGGTGAAAAAAAAAGTGTCTGCGGTGATAACTCTTTAGAACGGTCGGCATCCGGTTGTTTTGCAGGCGCGAGCCAAGTGTTTTGTTTTACAACGCATCAGGGTTCATTATGTCAGCTTACAATTTAACTCTGTGGTTTGCAATTACGACCTTTTCCAGTTAATACTTAAAGGAACAGTATCCCGTTACTGCGCATGCACCAAACTTTGATTTTTGGACAGGATGTCGCGAAATCAAAAGATGCGAGGAGAGTAAGAGAACCTTGAAAAATCCGTTTGCATCGCGCTTGACCGGGTTCAATACGACACTAAAACTTCTCAGGATTACAGATCAATGATATATTGTTCCCGTTAAGTTTCGATTTGGGCAAAATTTTTTTGGCGTTACTTTTATTGCCGTTGGCCGGAGGACCAAAAGATTGGAAGCACTTTGATGCCGATTGAAGGCTTATTTCTGCTGCTAGCTTCCATACAAGCTCAGATAATTGTGAAAGGAATACGCAGAAATGAAACGGCAACAATAAATACTGTAAGAAAGAAACCATTGAGACATTGATGTGACTGAGGAGATCTTGTGGAGGGGAGCTTCGTGAAGCAGAATGTTTTGCAACGACGCGTTAGTAAACTTTTTTAAATGAATCTCCCTAACGGCCGAAAAAATCAAACAAACAGGCGCTACATGTTTAGGAAAACTAGTGCCATGAAATCATAATATAATTTTTGACTAACCTTTCTGATGATTCATAGCGTTGAGATTGCATTTTTATTTATGTCTTTCAAAGGTTTGAGGCTAACGCGAGCAAATCAGGCAGATATTACTGGACTGGGGACAAATGACCTCTGACACGAGTTTCAAATTAGAAAATATGTTTTTAAAGCGAGCGGAACGAGATTTTCGGGTCGCGAGGCGGCCCAGCTAGCGATAAAATCGCGATAACTCTTTGAACCGCAAGCCAAATTTTTATATAAGACGAAAGACTTCTTTGAAAGTCTAAAATATTACTTGAGAATATAAACAACAAATCTCTGTCGGCGGTGCGGTCCGGAAGGAAATCTTGTCGAGTCAATATGACAGTTCTATTGTCTTTTGAAGAAAAAACAGATGACGCTCGCGCGTGCGCATAATCGGGACACTGTCCCTTAATGTGATTAACCGTTTTGGCCAATGATGCGTCCGCTTCGTGAAATTCTATGCCGGATGTTAGCTCCTACAGCCGTACAGCCTCGTGTTCTCTTTGATTCAATGCGCGACAATGGCAACTGAGGTCTTCGAGGTCGCAACTGAAAGCGAAGAGGACGTAATAATTAATTGCGTGGCAATCTTCTATGAAGAAGGAAAGGAAGGGGAGAATTTCAGAAGAGGTGTACGTTTTAACAATCTTCTTCTCCACTGAACGTGAACTCTTTACGAGACAAGAAGGTCACAATTCCAGAAGAAATATTTATTCCGCGTTCCACAACTAGCACAGGCTCGTCCAAAGTAATCAGTCACCCAATGTAAGACGTACAGGATCAGAAACAGAGTTTTTCAAAGTCAAGGGAGATATAAATACTCGTTCAAGTACATGACCAGCATACTTGGCATTTGGTTAGTAGTAAATAGAGTATAATAGTGTAGTACAATATATCGTTAGCGTTATGATGGTATGTTTAATACTAACGCACAATGTTATCAGAATAGACTACGAGTAGTCCCCCATTTTTCCTCAGGGATAGTGGAGCGAGCAAAACACGAGCACGCGTGAAAATCGCCTCACGCGAGAAAAGGCGACACGCGGCGGGGAAAGAGAAAAACACACTCCAAAATCAGTCGGCCGTAAAGGGTCAAAAGCTTGGGCTTTGTCTGTAGTCCCTCAGTTTTCTCTCTCCCCGCCGCGTGTCGCCTTTTCTCGCGTGGGGTGATTTTCACGCGTGCTCGCGTTTTGCTCGCTCTACTATCCCTGAGGAAAAATGGGGGACTACTCGTAGTCTATATCAGAATATATCACAAGTCTTGCTGACGTCGGCTTTCATATTGTGGCCTACATGTACGCGCGGTTTCGGTATTCGGGAAAAAATCCGATGCGGATTGCGGTTTTTTGGCGTATTTCTGTGCGGTTTTGCGGTTTTCGGACCCCCCTTACGCCCCCCTCGTCAGTATAAAACACGGACTGCGGACTGCGGACTGCGGACTACGGACTGCGGACCGGGTATAAAATATAGACTAGGTATAAAACGCGGACTAGAAAATACGGACTGGGTATAAAACACGGACAAGGTGCGGACTGCGGACTTGGTATAAAATACGGACTACGGACTACTTTGGTAAAAACCGTGCAAATTGGTTCTAGGTAAGGACAAATAAGATCAAAAGATCGCTAAATAGCAAGACACGTGAGTTAAAGTTGTAAATACTCCTATAAATTCTTGGTGGAGGTGTCCCGCCCGGTTCTCTGAATCATGAGCCGGATCAAAATGCTTTTTTCTTCACCCATTTTTAGACCTTGTCTTGGTCTCTGACAATCATGAAAGGGGTCAGGATCAGGGGTGGTACTCCCTTCTATAATGGAAGGGTAGGGGGTTTGGGCCTTTTTGGTCTGAAAACACTTTGCCCATTTTGGCGTGGAATCAGGTATGGTTTTCGAGGGAACTACGGGAGCGTACATGAATGGACGTATTTATCGTTTCAATTCCAAATGAATGAGAACGAAATAGAAATGTGCGAATTCGAAATACATTTGGAGAATTTTTTTGTTTCCGCTCTAACTTGGTAATGATGACAAAATTTTTGCCTAATTAGGACTAACCTGTTCAAGGCTCTGAGATAGTTGGGTCCGCTGAATTCAGAAAGCGAAAACACGAAAATAAAACGGGAGAAAACTGGGGAGTTTCCCCAACTATCTGAGAACCTGGGACAGGCTAAATAAGGCCAGGTCCGAAAATGGGTATGGATTTTAGACATCTAGTCTGAAAACGGGTGTGGAAAATGACAAGTTTTTGGTCTGGAATAAGGTCAGGATTCGGAGAACCGGGCACTACACCCCCACCAAGAATTACCAGTAGTACCCCCCTCCGGGGATCAGGAGCAGCGTGTAAATCATCTTATCATAATCATCGCTTAGAATATAACGTTGCATGACTCATTTCGGTTATTATTCACGTATGTGAGTAATCCCTCCCACCTAAATACTGCTTTTGTGCATGGCATTGACCTTCTCGTCTGAGTTCTTCATTCAGTCCTCATATTCCCAAGGCTTTATTTGAAACGGAATTGTGGCATCCGATAAGAATTTTACTGATCTGACTAACACCAATACTATTTTTTTTAATTCGGTGCTTCTTATTGGTTTAAAACTGCAAACTGAAATCTCTTCAAACTCCTTTTTATAAAATTCAGAGTTTAACTTCAGTTGCCTTGAGTACCGGCATAACCTTCCTTCTCCGTGGGAAGAATAGACTACGTGAACAGCCAAGGGAATGTTAAAGCTGGGACTCCCGTTTTTGCTAGTCCGCTTTCTATTTCTCTCAGTTTTACCTTCTAAAGCTGTTTTTATACACATAGTCCGTAGTCCGCGTTTTATACCTTGTCCGTGTTTTATACTCAGTCCAGAGTCGGCATTTTATACCTAGTCCGTATTTTATACCCAGTCCGCAGTCCGTGGTCCGCAGTCCGCAGTCCGTCTTTTATACTGACCGATGCTCTAATTACTTTGAAATGTTACTAGAAATTTAAAACTTTTCAGGGTTTATGATCGAAATACTTCAGTGTAGCGTATATACACGACCTAAAGAACGGACAGAACTGATAGAATGGAAAGAAAGTGTTGTTTCTTTCGCAGCGAACTTGGGCAAAGATTGCGAGTGTGAAAGCCTTTTTCACAGGTCTCTCTCACGGGGGTGAACTTAATGGGCACATCGGTAACAACGACAATACATTGTTTTCATGATGAGAACATACCGGTATCACAGCCACCTCAACAACTGGCAGATATCCTTCATGTATCCACGAGTTTAAAAACCAAGATTAGAGAAAAACTGAAAATTATACTCATTTGAAGTTAAAATTCTTCTAAAAAAAGAACAACAAAGCTTTAAGACTTGCATCAAAATCCGGCAATTTTTGAGCAACTTTTTATTTCCAGCAAAGTCGTCACCAAGCATGCTCTTCATTGCAAAATGAATAAAGAAATAAATTCCCTGCATATTGCCATTCAAATTTGTATTTGGTATTCTCATTCTCTCATGTACGTCATTTCCGGGGAATAATTATATACATGTACATCAATATCCCCCAAGGCCGTTAGATACCAAAGTCTACACTATAAGCTTAATTTAGAAAGAACTGAAAAGATATAAGAGTGCTTTTCGAGCAAGTTGAAGTGTATGAATTCTACATGTAACAACTACATTAACTCACCAGCTCTAATCCTACAAGGGTGTGAACTTGTCCATGTGAGTCTTTGTCCTTACCAATATAACGAACAGTTCCTCTGACAGGAGCATCACCAGCAAATGTTACAACTCGTTCATCAATTTTAACTGTATGATCAGATCCTTTCCGAGATATATGTACCTTCTGCTTATGATATTTTTTCCCTTTAAATAAAGAAGGAATCACTCTTGAAGCAAAACTACTTGGACTACTTTCATCTCTCTTTGGAGATGTAGGTGATTTTGAGTCTGAATCCTCAATAGGTGTAAGTTTATCAAGAGCAACAAAAACTCCTGAGTCTGGGGGACACGTGAAATATCGCTTGTTCCTGAATGTACCATCTGATGTTCCTTGGCCAAGATTTTTCTAGAAGGTATTAAAATGAAAAAGAAAAACCAATATAAATCTTAACAGCAAGCAGTTTAGCACACAGCACTTGTGATGTTTGCCACATTAAACAACAAAACAGTCCTTACTTTAGTTTGACGTGAAAAAGTATTAAAAACTCAATACAACATTGTACCAATACTGCATTTACGTAAGAAAGATATCAAACAAATCTTAAATGAACAAATTAACCCATCAGCTGCTGGCATAGTCAGAACTGTCCTAATTAAAACAAAATACAAAGATTTTTACCCATCAAAAAACACCAAAAATAACCCAATGCAAAAATGACTGCGTACCAAACGGAGAATAAGCCAATAAAATATCTTACCAATGGGCAATGACAAACTCTGGTCTATTTGACCGAGTCCAATTTAAATGAGGGACAATAAATTATGGATCTTTTGTTTATTAAAATGACAAAAAAAAAGAAACAAGGACAAAACAAGATCAAGATCAGAAGTAAAGAGTACCCCATCCCACAGATCTGACTCAGCAAGTGTCTGTAATGTGCCTGGGAAATTACACAACCAACAGCTAAATCCAAGATTACATGACAAACTCAAAATAATGAAAAAAATAATATATTACTGTTTGTTCTAATGCCATATTAACCATCCATTTACCAGGCACAGCCTTAAGCATTATCTCTGACAATAACAGCCCAACAAACTTCCATACAGTGGGGGATGGGCAGCTTGTGACTGATTAAACCAAAAATATGTCTATCTACACAATCACTCTTTACAAGGGGTCCCAAATCAGGTTATGTTCTATAATCCTGTCATCCCACTCCAGAATCTTGCTCAATTCCTAATCCCAATGGTTTTTATGGGCATCCCACCTCTGCATACTGGCATTTTGGAATAAATTATTACCCCCTCCAATATGCTTTTAAATCCAAAAACAGTCCTGGCCTTCAAATAAAGCAAATCCTGGACCCATAAACCTATTGGAGACCCTCCTTTAGCAAATCGCTTCAATCGTGGAACTATTTTTGTATATTAAGGATCACTAAATTTGCTGCAAACAAAAAACAAAACGAAACAAGAGCAAGCCCAGTTATCACTTCCAAATGGGTGCGTCTTTTCCTAGCACTGTCTCAATCAAATAAAATTAACTGAGCCAAAAGCCATTCAAATGGCCCATCACTGGTCTATTTTAGGTGATCAAAGTGATCAAATGCCTCCCCCCCCCCCCCCTTACCTTGGCGGTAGTTAATTTTGGGTAGAGATGACCTGCTGAGGGTTTGAAACTCTCATTCTGCAGACTAGGACCAAAAATATCCTAAAGTCATTTATTGGCAATTGCAACTGACAATATTTACTTTATAGTCATTGCCTTTGTATACTTGGAACACAGACAAGTTTCATTGAACAAATCAACTCAATCATGCAATACCCAGACTCTGTTTAGGACAAAAACAAGGGTTCAACATCTCCGATAGCCCTGTTGCCCAAGGCGACTAAAAATGATGTCGGGCTATTAAAATGTCTTAACTAGCCCATGGTCTTAAGTAGAAATTTGAAAGATTTGAGTAATTTAATTAGATTCTTTTAAATTGATAATAATGGGAAAAAATTACTTTAAGATGGAATCCATCAGGAAATTGAGTAATTTCAAGTTTCAGCAGACAAAAACCTTGTACCAGAATAATTTAAACAATTTTGCATTCTTTTTTACATTTCTCAAGGACTATAGATAACTAAATTATTAGTTGTTTTTAATAACACCAAAGACTATTTCTCATGGGAGCCCGAGAAAATAAATGTCAAATTTTACAAGAATTGTGAAAACACAGGTAAAATTCTGAAAATTTCATGTGAAAGATGTCATTTTGTGAAATTTGACATTTATTTCCTTGTAGTAGGCTTCAGAACTTGTACTTCTATATATCGGCTGTAGTAGTCTACAACTACAAACAGGTGGTCTCCTTAAGGTAGTGATAGAGTCGTAAGATCTGCTGAGATATGTTGCCATGGACCTGATGGGAGCTCTGTTCTCTTGAGTGGTTCTGGTGGTGGTGGTATGGAAACCATTTGGCAAGGAGGGCATGACTTACAGAATCTTTCAGCATCCTTGTCACAATTTGCCCACCAAACTTTTGTACGGAGTCAGTGTTTCATTAACACTTTCCCTGGATGGCCCTCACGAGCAAGATTCAGTACTCTTTCTCACAAGCTAGAAGGGACTTAGAAGGATCCGAGTTCCTCGTAGTACTAGTTTTCCAATGACAGAAAGTTCACTCCTGACCATCAAGTATCGCTTGTTTTCAAGTGTCTCCCACTGTCTCTTTTGAATACACTCTCTGACATTAGACAGTTCTTGGTCCACTAGGGCACATGGAGTTACATTTTCAGCAATAAACCTCACATACCATTGGTTTCGGTGCACAGTTTCGCACATGATTTGGTGTGCTGATCTGTGAGGTGAGATAAAGTATCTGCAATGTTTTCTTTCCCTCGGGTGTGTCTCACTGTAAAACAGTACGCTATATGGCTGCAATCATAATATCCACCAACTGAATCTTGCACTTGGGTGTGATTTCCTTGTCAATGAGTAAATAAGTTCCAGGGGCTTGTGATCTGTTCGGATTTCAAAGTCTGTTCCATACAAGTACATGTGTAGTCGCTCACATGCCCATACAATACCCAAAGTTAATCTCTTTCAGTCTATGAATAGCGTCTTTTGACGTCTGTTAGACTTCGGTTAGCATAACAAATCACTCGCTCTTCACCATTCTGTACTTGTGTCAAGACTGCACCTAGGCCTACAAGGCAGGCATCGATTTAACCTGAGATCAGGCGTTATTTATTTATTTATTTGCTTCTTTGTTTCTTTGGCTCGAGAGGGAAAAAAAATAATGCCTGATACATTCATTTAACAAGCCGTTAACCGCCCCCTAATTTACATAATCTAACGTCTGCTTGACCTGTCATGTTATTAGCCAATAAGCGTTTACCATATGGGAATCAAATTTTGGCACGAAGAATGTCTCTTTTGAAAACAATTTTCTGTGCCGAAAGCAGTGAAAAAAAAAGTTAGGCTGAAGCACCACATTTTACGAACTGAAAGGTGTTGTGAAAGCAAGATCGCTCAGAATAATTCGCAGGTTTCTGAACGAGGAATTACAGTCAAACCAAGTCAAGATTCCATTCATGAATTGATTACTTGAAAAGTGAACCCGTTTGTTGCTTCTGTAACTTGTAGCGGGTATCAAATTGCATTCAAATGATCGGTAAATTTTTGACTGCAACTTTTTAGTATACGATCAGATGGAAAATATTTCAATGGATGAAATTTCTATTTAGGCATTCTTCAAATTCAAGAAAACTGAGTCGACAGAAATGTTATAATGAGCTCACATGTGTGTTCACCATAGTTACTAAAACAAGGAATGACCTACAATGACCTACAATGATCTACAATGACCTGCAATGACCTACAATGATCTACAATGACCTACAATGAGCTACTATGACCGAATGTGTAATCCTTGTAACGAGATAAAACAAAGATTTTAGAAAAAGACAAAAAAAAGATCAGGGGACATGTGTGCGTAAACGTAACACGTTTAGTCTACTGCATGACAGCCCATTTAACGATGACAGCATCTCTAATTATTACACTTGGAGATAAATTTACAGTGTAATAATACATGTATGATGATACTGTGACTTTTGTCCAAACCATCCCTTGCAACCTTTCGCAATAGTTTTATTTTGTCTTGTCTTTTTTTCAAACAAATTGAACAAACACAGTCACCCCAACAGTTGATCCGGGGGGATCTTCAAGGGACGTAAAGGTAGAGATGAACAACGGAGGCCTTCAAATTCTGACCCTGTTCAAAAGAAAAATTGTTCATTTTTTTTAAGTACCCTGGCCTGTATAAGACATCATAAGACCCTTTAAATGGCTTTTGGTCTAACAGGATGCTCTGTTTGTAACGCTAAATAGTAAAATCCATATCCTGCTCAGCGGCCCATACCCATCTAGGCCAAATAAGGGAGTGCCTGCATGACTTCCATCAATACAGGGTATAATAGTGCTATACCGGTAAAAACGTGATTGCGATAATCTATTTTCAAGTTTCTCAAGTTACCTGAGTTCAGGCACAATTTTTGTTATGCCTTTTCAAATTGGCTTGGCAATCTAATACCATGAGCCTAGTGTCACGTCCAAGCGTGACACACGACAAACATCATTGTCTGTCATTTTATAGCTCGTAGGGCTTATTTTAACTCATTTTAGCTCGTAGCAGCTCATTGTAGCTCGTAGTAGCTCATCGTAGATCATTGTAGGTCATTGTAGGCCATTGTAGGTCATTGTAGGTTATTCCTTGTTTAAGTAACTACTACACACGTCCCCTGATCATTTTTTTTGTCTTTTTCTGAAATCTTCATTTTAGCTCATTGCAGGGATTACACGTTCGGTCATAGTAGCTCATTGTAGGTCATTGTAGATCATTGTAGATCATTGTAGGTCATTGTAGGTCATTGTAGGTCATTCCTTGTTTTAGTAACCCCTACGGTGTATTCACTGCTCATTACGCAAGCAAAAATGCAGACTGAAATCAACAACAACTAACGGATGGCTGCATTTTGGCCAATTGGAACAGCGCAAAATTAATCATCCGTATATTTGTTTCCTAACCAATCAGAAAAAAGTTCAGATTCTGGCTTTTTTACATGTGATCCGACAAAGAAGTGTATCATGCCCTCTTCCCATGAGAGACCTAAAGGGATAATAGGGAGAGGGCATGATCTCAGGCTAGCATCGATTATGAGGCAGGTTTCTGCATCCTTGTAGAAATCGCCCAGGGTCTCTGTATTTGCTTGCCTCTTCTTTAACGCATTGAATGCTTTGCCTTGTTTGTTGCCCTACTGAATACAGTACAGTGTACATCTTTTCTTGTGAGTCTGCTTAAAGGCTCAGACATTGTAGCCAGATCGGGGATGAATGTGGCATAGAAGTTAACAATACGCAAGAAGCTGCACACTTCTGCTACCAATTCTGGCTAACATGCTTCTGTGACTGCCTCAAAATTTGCTTGGGTAGGTCCAATACCTCGCAGATGTCCCATTAACTCAATCTCACTACGGACATGTGGAACTTGCACTTTTCCTTGTTTAGCATTAAACCCTTTTCCTGGATCCTAATCCCAAGGCGTTTTCAAGTTGCATGTCATGCTGTTCGGCTGTCTTTCCATGCACTATGATAATCATCATTTATGGTTCTCACACCTTCACAGCCTAATACGCTTGTTGTATTACTCGCTGATACATTTCAGGGACACAGCTGATTCCAACATCAATCTCTTATACCGGAAGAGTCCCTTATGGGTGACATATGAGGTGATCAGTCTGGATTCTTCACTCAGTTCAACTTGGTGAAAAGCCCACTTTATGACTGTCTAACTAAATAGTGAAGACTTACAAGATTATGCAGAATTTCATCCACTGTGGGAATGGGGTGTTGCTCTCTGACTATTGCACTGTTTGCTTGCCTGCATAATATTAATTATGACATATCAACACACAGACGTAAGTCACCATTGGGTTTAGGAACAACAACTACAAGTGAAATCCCCGGGGTTGGTCCCTCTGCCTTCTCAGTTACATCAAGGTCCACCAGCTCATTAAGCTTCTTTTCCAATTTATCCCTTAGACTAAAGGGTACACAACAAATAGGCTGAACTACTGGTTTGACACATGGATCAATGGGAATGTTCAGCTGGAAATCTTTCAACTTTCCCAGGCCCTGAAAACATGACTTGTATTTCTGAAATAAGTTCTCTTCTTGCAAAGAGTTATACAAATGTTTGGACTGTCAGACTTAAAACTTTACAGGCTGTGTGGCTGTCTGTCTTTCTAGCAATGCCTGGTCCTTTACCCTCAATTACAGTAAACTCTGCTTTGATCAACAGCAACATCTTCAACTGCTACTTTAGCCATGAAACAACCAGCTGTTTTCAATGGTTCACTGCTGCCACTTCACTTTATTTTGTTTAGTGATTCCCACAACTGACGGTCAATTACATAACAACTTGCACCAGAGTCAACAAATTCATAGACACATTGGGTAGACCTCCAATATTCACTAAAACCATAGGCTGTTTCTCATCATTGATGGTAAATGCATATTCATTTTCGTCATCTGAATAATACTTAAAGTTCATTTGGTTAACAGTTCCTTTATGTCCCTTTGGTTTACTAGGCCACTTCTCCTTGGAGCATTTAGTCTCCTTCATCTTACAACATTTAGCAAAATGGCCTACCTTATGGCACTTCAATAAGACATTCCTTGTTTCTAGCAGGACACTCTTCTTATCATCTTGCATATGACCAGAGTTGTCTCCCATAAAACATCTTCTTTCTAATTCTTGTTTACCTTGGATAGCGTTCAGCCCAAGTTTTGCCTGATTTGAGTTTTCTATATTGCCTGCCTGTCTGTCGCTGGCTTCCATGGCTCTTGCAATCGTTTGAAGATTGTTTAAAGTCAGGCCCCTTCCTCTTTCCAATAGTTTTCTTCGTAATCGACTGGACAAACACTTTTCAATCACCTGATCATGAATGTTCTAACCTGCCGTTTCACCAAATTCACAGCAATCTGCTTTTTCTCTCAACCTCATGATAAACTGATCAACTGATTCTGTAGGTGATTGAGTCATTACAGAAAATAATTATGCTTTTTGGTAGGGAACATTTTACCTGGGGAGGAAAGTACTGGTCCAGCTGTTCGATTGCAACTGTGTAAACATTTTCACGTTCACCTGGCTGACGAGCAGGAGGGAAAGTAAAATACACAGAAGAAGAGCTTTCTTTTCTGCTGCGTTTGTAACTCCCTCACCTCCATTAAATGATTTGAATGAACACACTTCCAATTCTTCCACCTTGCTCAAAAAGCAGTCGGGTGACCATGAAGATCAAAGCTGGATATTCCACCCAGATTTCCTTGAATTGCCACGGCCATTAATTTACAAAAAAATAAACTGTCCTACAGTTATCCTTGTCACCAGTTGTGGTATCCCACCCGGATGGACCAGGTAAGCATGGATTTAACCAGATATAAACACACACACGGATTGAACCAAAGCACGCTTTAATGTATGGCCGCCAACTAACCCCTCTCTTACAATTTACTACCCATGCCCTAATGGCAAATACTGTGCTAACACACGACAAACCCTAGATCACGTGCACAAAAAAATGAAAAATAAAATAAAAAAACTACAACCCCATACAAGACTGTTGAGACATTTGCATGTATTTTTCAATTTTGCACCATGGACCAATCTCCAGTTAATCCTCCAAACAGAACAAAGTCTAACAGCCAAATTGCACATGTTCATTTCTTGTGTTACCGCTAACAACATTGGAATAGAGGTGGGGGGACAGTCTTCTAATTTGTGACGGTTGTCATATTTGTTGCAGGAGGACAAGTGCAAAACATAGGTATTTTTTAATGTGTCTTAACTGGTTTTGTTCAGGGTTGTAGGTTGCAGCTATCGAGCTGTGACAACAAGGTGCAACTTGTCACTCATGAATAAAGTGCTATAATAATATTTTACCACCTAATGAAACTTTGGCTCATAATCAATGTAAAACCTGTGAACCTCATGAGTATGACAAAAAACATTTAATACAAAGAAGCCATTGAGAAGTCAACATAATTAAGAGCCAAGGAAAATAATAGCTAGAAAACAAACAAAAATTTCACAGGTTTTTACAGCAAGGGTGACACGAACATTTGCTCACGGAGTGCCATGTAAGTATGTTTTATGTTATATAATGTTGATGCGTGAAATTTCAGTCTGTGAGATGGATTTGGTATAAAGGGATCATGGCAATCCAGGGGACGATTAAGGCAAAATCTTCTCAGATGGTGGATCAATGGACCAGTCTTGGGGGTACTCCCTTATACGGCCTATATGGGGATATGTCACTGAATGGGATAATTATGGTTTTTGTCCCCTCTGTCCTAAACAGGATTATAATTTCTGGCGAGTCTTTTCTAAAAAGGGTATATAATTTTGTGCCAGTTTGTCCTAAACAGGGTATAAAAATTTTGCCCAAGTCTGTCCTAAACAGGGTAATAAAGGGTTTGTATTTGGGGAATTTTTTTGTCCTAAACAGGGTCGGGGTTTCAGGCTTAAGCTAGTTCTGGGTTGATTATTATTTGAAAGAAAATTTCTAGTGCTATAATGGTGAGCAATCAGCCTGTTAACTACAGAACTGCCATTTCTATTATAGGTCTGAATCGCTAAAAGGTGTGAATACTGACATAGCTTGAACTGAAAAAGTGGTAAATCAGTGGTATTAAGCTTACTTACCAACAACTCTACACCAAACATGGTTCCATGAAAGGAGGGCAATTCACCAATGTACCAAACCAATCCGTGTAATTTGTTGGAAAATCCTTTCACTTCCACGAACACTTGACTTCCGGGTGAGATCTGTCTCCCGAAATCTAAACGTTTCCTATCAATAAAAGACTGATATCTCAAACCTACTGAAGAAATAGCCAAGAGTAGGTTAGCATCTTCGATCGTAAGTCGCGTTGTGTCTTCTGTACGACATTCAAGACGAATACGTTTCCGATCATTTCCAGTAAGAGCCATTCTTGTTGAGTCGTTAGGTTGCTCTGTTTCTGGAAGAGCCTCCAATAACTCTCCTTTTAATACCTGTGTAGGTGTCGACTCCATTGCACCAAAAGGCAACACGATTCTCTCTTGCATACTGCCCACACGATCTTGAACAAGAATATAATATCTTTTTCCGGCTCTGAGTCTGTCACTCTCCATAACTGTTTGATGTTCTTACTCAACACTTGATGCTGACTGCTCCTGGCTTTCCTGTGCTTGCCATTATCCAAAGGAATATGGTCAGCGGTTGGCTACAAGGCCAAGGTAGCATGTCATGTATGGCTCACATATACAGTACTCAAAATACGGTGAATTCAATTAACGAGTCAGCGGTGTCCTTAACCGCTGAGGTAGGTGATTGATGTATGGGAATATATATTGTACCCACTTTTATTGCGCACATTGTATCAATGATAGTAGCATCCGAGCGAGGGTACTCCGGATTCCAAGAGACGTGGATGATTGAATGGGGGCAAAAATCAAGACCAAAAACTATCCCTAGCAGTTCCAATAATACCCAAAAAATCCCTGGGCCAAAACTTAACCCCCCAAAAATCCCATGCCCAATTTCCGCGCCTTAAAAATACGAAGCATTAAGTGATATAACAAGAAAAATATTTTAAAAAAGCATTCACAGAACAACGCGGGCCGGGATACTCAGGCACTACCACGAATCTTCAGATTTTTTTAATTCCAAAACAAACTCTTCCAAAATAATATTCGAAGAGAAAATTACAAATTTCAAGGCGCATCTGCTACAGAGAGGTTACCCAGAGGATCTCATTAACACAACTTTCTCAGAGGTGAATTTCAGAGACAGGAAACTAGCCCTACAACATAAACCAAAGACAAACCTACGAATCTTGCCTTTTGTCACACAATATCAACCATCAGTGCCTAACCTAAAGGAAATTCTCATGAAAAACTGGCATTAAATAGAAAAACAATCATTACTGAGCGAAATCTACAAAAAACCGCCCCTCGTATCTTACAAAAGAGGGCGGTCGCTCAAAGACATACTCGTGAGAGCCAAACTATGAAAAGGCTATTTTAAACACGCGCTGGGGAGTCGTGTAGGCCTGTCAACCCCATTTTACAAATCTTCATCTCGGTTGTCTGGTTTTCCACCGGATTGCCAAAATGTGACATAAGTAAATATGGTCACGAGTCAACCGGAAGGGCCCCGACAGGAAGCTTGATCATTTAGCCGGAAGTCTCTCTTCATTTGCCAAACTACCGCTTACTGGTTTCTTCAAATGATGACGTCATAAGTGGAACATGTGTTCACGCATAGGCTCCTGCATTTGCCTATTTGCTGTAAATCCTCTATTAGCTCCCCTCTCTGCCCTCTCCTCTCTAACAAGCCCCCCCCCTTTCAGGGGAAGAAAGATAATAAGCCCCCTTCCAACCGACCGAATTATTGTTCACTAATAAGTGATACTCTATCGATCAATCACGACTGTAAAACTTCATTTGGACTGATCCAGGATTGTTTGTTCACGCGTTTGAAGGTTGGATTTGTATATGATCCTCGGCTGTGTAACCTCTAACTTCTTGTAATTGAGTTTTTCCACTTAGTATTCTAGTTCTTTATGGACGGCTGATACCATCGTCTTAGCTAAATCAAATAAGCCCCCCGTCCCTATTAAGCCCCCCCCCCCCCCCTCAAATGTGTTTGAAATAAGTAAGGATTTAAATTATGCTCTTGTTTTAGGCCAGTGCTTGAATATTTTTTAGAGTTACTTGGCGTGCATGTGTATATTTCAGTTAATTTTCCCTTGCATGCACGAGTATTTTTTGTACTTTGTCTCCCCCTGTAAGTTTTCTAATGGTCAGTCCCTAAACTGAGTGTATTGATTGATCGATTGATTTTGTCAGCATCTGTTTGTGCTTGCAAATTTTGTTTGATTCCGAAACTAAATTAGGGTAGTTATTGAATTATCTACACAGTAAAATAAATGAGACAAAAGCTTGGAAGAAGAACAAATTGTCGAGTCAACGAAGACCGGTGCGAAAAGCAGTCTGTTTAAACATGGGCTTTACTTAAATCAGTAATTGTATCTATCGTAGTTTAATGTTTACTTTGCTTATAGCCTGCGAGCTTCGCTTGCCCAAATAGGAGAGCTTGCTCGCAGGCTACTTTGCTTAGTTTCTCCTCGACGTAGGATGGTAGAGTAGTGCAAGTACGTCCACAGCCTTCCTCCAATATGATTTATGGACTCTTGAATCACCTTTTCCTCATTGGTGCTGTTGGGACGAAACAGTTTGATTCACCTTTTTTAAATTTTTAAATATTAAGAATCTCCCAAGTTTATTTCACTATAGCTGTAGAGTATTTCCGTGGTGTATTTTTTTATAGCGGCCTTAAAATTTATCCCGATCATAGGGGCAGGCGCCTTCAATGTTTATTCCCACTTCTATTTTGTTTTATATGCAATTGAATAAAGCAAAACTGATCCATTTTATGAAGTTTATAACCCATGGTATCGTACTCCAGACTGCGATTTCTGTTCTTCCTTTGCATTTTACAGCTTTAATAAGTAAAGCACGGAAAGCTTAAGACTGAGGCAAGTCAAATCTTCTCCTTTTCAAAGCTTGTTTTCCCTGACACTTCTAGTTTCAGTAATAGGTCTTTGACTTTGCTCTTACGAAGCTGACTCGTTTTCAGCCTTCTCTTTTGACTCTTTTGGTCAGGGAATGGTCACGTGAGACTATAAAAGCATTTGAGCGAGAGGCATTTTCCACCCACCTCCCTCGTTGTTATTTAAGAGAGAGAAGCGAGGCGACCGGAGATCGAGTCAGCTATTGAAGAAAAACAAAGGTATGTGCTCACCAGGTGAAGACGCCATGACCATTTACTGAGCTTTGGGGTTTCTTCATATGAGTACAAGAACATAAGTATCATCACTCATCATCATTGTCATTGCTAGCGTCATCAACATCATCGTCAGCATCTTCAGCAATCTTTGTCATCATCTTCATCTTTATCATCTTGTGCATCAGTCTTTCTCAGCACGTCAGCATCATGATCATCACAATCTTCATCATTGTCAGCATAAGTCATCATTATCATCATCATCATCATCATCATCATCATCATCATCAATGTAACAGAGATCAGTCGTCAAACCCGCTTCACATCGCTATGCCACATCAGGCTGCTTGCTGGTCGACGTTCACTGCTCCTAAATCTCTCAAGACCAAGTCAAGAACACACGTTTAACTGAACTTATTATCAAAGCTTACTAGCCCCTCCCCTCACCCCCACCTATTCCTCCATTGGGTCCTTGGATTTGTATTCTATTTAAACGAGACATTTAGTACATTTAATTATCTTCGTAGAGCTTCGAATACGATGACTATTAGAGTGAAATTGGTGGCTTAAAATGATAATCAAAGGATTTATTTCATTTCCTTTCACAATACTTGTGTAAAAATATTTTACCTTTCCAGTACTTTCCTCGGATCTGGTAGCTAGGGTCACGTGTTTAAATCCCAATGCCAATATGGGCCGGCTACGACTGCGGTGGGTTGGAATTGCACAGACCTGAACAAAAAGGTTCTTCAAACAGATCATCAAAGCGATAGTTTTAACATGGCAGTTGAAAATGAACTTTAAACTATGCAGCTTTTCTAAGACCCTCTGGCGCTTGAATCTCATTAACATTTCATATCGATTTAATTGCTGATGAAGCAATGTACATGGGTTGGAATCCCAGTGGAAAATAATATTTACCTATAAAGTTACGACTTTTGACGTAGTAGGAGCACAGTTGACTTCAAAACTCTTTTCTTAACCGACCCTGTTTTGGTAAGCTTGTTTATCCTCTTGAAGACGATCGGTTTTCCTGTATTCTGGTGCTTACAGGTTGCACATCACTGCTGATGGACCTTATCTCGGCCGGACGTCTTCGACCTAAATAATATATTTGTTAAAAACAGAATCAATAACATCAAAACCGCTTTGTTGCGCACTTGGAAACCAATCGCAGACTCTATTTCCTTTAAAAGGCCTTGGAATTGTCTGCTAGACTAGCTGCAGTCAGCTGTCATCAAACAGATTTCTATTCTGTCCGCATCGTTTGGGTTTTCGGAGTCTTGAAAAGTGTATTCTTTGGTTCACTAGGAGAACCAGTAAATAAACAAATGTCGTAGGTTTGAATCCCAGTAGGGCGTGAACGAATAAATTTTAGTGTCATCCGAGGATTAGTGCATGTATCAGCACAATCAGATTTAACGTACTCACGTTCCGTTTCATTCTTCCTTGCCTCTTAGACGCTGCTATCGAACGCTAACTTCATGCACTAAATCTGAAACCCAAAGAGATAATCTAACAGTTAGAGCATAAACAGATATCTGCCTTACCTTTAGAACTTTGAGTTGTTTTCCAGCTGTAATCAGCGTCGATATGCGTTTCTTCAGGAACGCAGCCGGAAAAACTTCCACATGAGCTTCTAGAGAGTATACGTCACATGCATTCAGTTTGATGTGGTCGGTCTTCAGACAGCGCCCAAAAAGACGTCTTCGAGGCGGCGATGTTCGAGCAAAAAAAGATTTAAAAGACGACGTCCGATGTTCCTGAAATGAAACTTTTTATTATCGGTATAAAGAAAAAATACAATGGCGAAGCGGTATTGTGTTGGTCACACTTGATTTTTTTCCT
>CALNXK010000305.1:357500-375000 GCA_942486035.1 Porites lobata
ATTTGCTTTTATCACCTCCAATACCGTCAGCAATTGTGGCAAAGTAATCAGCGAACAGATCTGCGACCCTGCTTTGATCTTTTTCTACGACATCGCCGTCAGTTCTAAGATGAATCTCGATATCACCCTTGTGACCCTTTGTTGATAAGAATGGCCTAAATGTTTTAAAAAAGTCCCTTGGGTTTACCTTTAGATCATCCGCTTTCTTTCTCCAATGTTCTTTTATCGCCAAACATCTTTGCCTAGTGGCCTCATTTCTGCATTTCTTTTTGTTTTCCCAGTTTTCTTGGGTAGGATGGTTTTTATATTTCACTTTAGCTCTTCTCTTGGCACGTATTGCTTGCTTCCAACCTGTGGTCATATACGGTACGTCTTTGTCGCGGACTCTCATCTTTTTCAAGGAAAGCTGATCATCAACCAAATTTCGCAACAAAGTACTCCAATAATAAGCTTGATCATCAATTTCGTCTCACCTACGTGCCAGGGAGCCATTGATAAACTTTCTTTAAAAAGACATTCATCAAAGTTCTTATAGCTTCGGAATGTTATGACTTTGGGCCGATGAGATAACACTTTGTCTTTCAAGATTCCATAAATTAGGCAGTGATCACTTAACTATGGGTGATAAATTCCGCTGTGCTTGAATAGATCGGGTCTATTGCTCAACAATACATCAATTAGAGTACTGGTCGTCTTATTCCCACTGGTGACGATACGTGTAGGTTGCGTAATAAGACATTCAAATCCTTGTTCCACTTCAAGATTTAATAATAATTTACCTTCGCTTGTGTTAGCTTTAGCTTGGGTTTAGCTTTAAAGTAAAAGAAAAAAACACACAGACAACTGTTTAGAAAAGTGTTTTTATTAAAAAATTGAGTCGGCTGTTTACAGAAAATTAAATAGTCTAGTATATAGATGGGGTGCACTTCTAAGAATTTGACGTCCGAGCAAGACCGAGGAGTGTGACATGCGTCCATAAAACCTTGACACTTCGAATGAAACATACCAGGGTCCCCCGGACGGTACGCAAGGATATTTGGAGGCTTGCTATGGAAACTTTGTCTATACCAAGCCTTCAGGTTTTTTGAAACCGAATCCGGAATCTGATCAAAAGACGAATCGAAAACCGGAAAAAGACAAAAGGACTGAACCGAAAATCTAATCGCCTAAAAAATATTAAAAAATCCACATAATTTGTGCCACATTGGATTATTACTTGGGCTGATTGATGTTGTGCAATGTTTACCTAAGCTACGAACCTTAGCTTCTTACAAACAAAGCGTTAAGAGGAAATTCAATGAGCCGATTTTGCTATTTCAGACCGAACGAGTCAGCTTTGCGCGAACTTTGTACCAGCATAAATCAGCCCTATCGAAGCCCTACCTTGTATGGGCTGCTGTACACTGTCATGTTCCTCCACTAAAAGGCCAAGAAGAAGCCGTAGAAGTCCATGATGAGGTAAAGTTGTCCAAAGGCGAAGTTCGGCCGGCCAATTTAATTTTAATTATAACATATTGGTGGCAGTCTCAACTAACATTGGACTATGCGACATTAACAATCACGGAATAAAGGATCAGACATGACAAAAATTCAACTATAAATTTCAGAAATACGGTGACTAGGAATTTTTATGAAAAATTGAAAAGGGCGGGGGGGGGGGGTGGAAAAAGGTTTTACGGATATCAACGTTAGTTAAGACAGCTCATTAAAGTTATTGCTATATGCTGTCTCCTCCGGCTTTACCTTGCCTTCCTAATGACGAAGTCTGAAAATCAACGCGCACTTAAAACTTTTCGCTTCGCATACGGTATTGCTTAACATGATAAGTCAAATTGGCACACAGGTAGGATCAGACTCAGGTTTGCGAGACTAACCTGACTATCTACCTGTAACCAGAGAGACCGTTGAGCCTGTAAGCGGAGGCCAAATGAGATCCTCTCACTGCAGCTGTATGGTCTTACGTCTCTAGTTTACTAAGTTACGTATTGAAATAATCACTGTCTGGCTGGTTGAACCTTGCTAGTGAATGCTTCACTTGCCCAACGCAATGGCTATCAAGTGAAGTGTGATGAATTGAATTTGGCGCAACTAAGCGGGAGACTGCAGTGACGACGACGAAGACGAAAACCGGCGGTGAGTCCATCCGAAAAGCCCCCAAAAAACGAGGCTGAATCGTTTCCTAGAAGCCAATCCGAACTTATGTCGCTGAACGAAAACCTGCAAAGGAACCCAACTTATGAAAAGGGGCAGGGTAGGCCCTTACCATCCCGGGGAACCCAGCTAACTAATCTAACTACAGTAAAGTTAAGCCAAAAAAGATGTCCGAAAACCTCAGGCCGAACGTGTGTGGAAAGTATGCTTTGCAAGGTTCATCCAGAGCTCTATATACCCCCCCCTTAACCCAACTCACAAACAATGCACCTGACCTGTACCATTTCAGGAGGTTGGGTGTGCTGTGCTGATTTGAAGTGGAGCAGTCAAGGATGGTAATCTGTTGGTTGGGCTGATCTGATCTGCTGGTCTGATGTGGCGGTGGTGGTTTTATCTGATGGGCTGATTTTGGTGGTCTGGTCTGACGATGGTCTGGTGTGGGAGTTGATGCATGGTCTGATCTGTGGTCGGATCTGAGACTCCTCCGATTGTTTGTTGTTGTGGTCTGATCTGAGGCGGATCTTATGGGCTGCTCTGGTGGTCTGGTTGTATGGTCTAATCTGGAGGTCTGACTGAAGAAGATGGTCTGGTCTGACGGCTAAAAATTAAAAAGATGAGAAGCTGAGGAAATAGTAGTGAAAAGGCTCTAAACGCTTCAGGGAGCTACGCATAGAAAAACGAAGAAAAAATACGGAAATACTTAATTTTTCAAATTCAGTTGCAATTGAAAACTCTCATACCCTGAAAAGGATTGCAAAGACTCCATCAAACTAATATAGGGCTGTGCTGACGATCGTTTCGAATCTTTTTCATTTGTAATGAGAATCGTAAATTGCAATGTCTACCACCATGGTAGCAATCCAGGCTCGGCAGCAATATATTCGTGCGAGAGATCGCGCGTGTGACATCATATGAGGTGAGAATCAAGGTCTGATTGCAAATGGTTGGTTGGCTTTTATCAGTTCAATTCAGCCGAAATCTGGCCAAATATAATGAAAACTATCTGACTTTATGGCAATTTAAAAGTCATTCTTGATTCCAATCTATTTAATCGTAAGTTTACTAATTATTAATTGTATGTAACTGTTTAGAATCATTTTAAACTCTAAGTTGCATGTATATCTTGTTTCGTCTATTCGCTCATTTAATTACGGTTCGTTTTTTACACGACCCTGTTTGAAAGTAATAGCCCAAGAGCATGCAATCTCATCCAACGTAAGACAGAACATATTCAGGGATATTCAAACCTGATTATAGTAGTTGCACACGAGGAAGAGAAAACTCAAGTACCGAGTTTACAAAAAGAGTTGTTTGAAATTGCCCAACTAAAAACGTGGAATAATTTCCGTATAACCCCAGACATTAATTATGCATTCTATGTCATTAATTATGCATCCACCTTATTGTCTTCTAAGACAATGGTGAATTCCCCAGAGTATTGCATATATACATCGGTAATGAATACTTACTGCGTTAATAAAAGAGGATTTCAATTTTTATCTTTTTCTACTCGTCTCTTTCTCTTTTTTCCCCTCTCATACACCTACCACTCTCTCCAGTGCCCCCCGGTTTCCTTTTGCCTTTTTTTTCTCGGTAGTCGGCGAGACTTGAACCAACGCTTCCCTGTAGCTCTGGCGTACCTGTCTCTCTGCCATACCACTAGACCACGACGATTTGTTGAGATTCCCTGGTCAAAAAACTGATATCTTTTTGCGTGCTCAAGTTCAAATATACATAACAAAAGAACTGAAATGTGTATTCATGTAAATTATTCACGCTTTTGCTTGTAACATATCCACGAAAACATGCATCTCTTCAGGTAATAACAAGCACGCACAGGCTTCACAAGCACTCCTCTCTTGTATTACACTTGTCAGGGACTTGGTCAACTTTCATGTTTAGTATGGCTCAACTAAATTTTTTAAAAAGCTCTCCAGAATACTTGTGGATCATGACCGCGACCGGTCCATAGATTGGTGTAAGGAAAACATAAGCTGCCCTTTCAACTTCTGTTAAATGTGCAAGAGCTTTGGGAGCGGACTTAAATGAAAGCTGATTCACTCAGTTTCCTAACCCTCATAACTAAACTTCAGGATCATTCGGCGTTTTTCAAAAATACCCCGGTCGTTGTCTGTTTCGCTAGCTGCAATCCACTATGTTCATTACCGTTCTCAAAGATGCATTACAACGCCTTCGAAACCTAAAGTAGAATTAAAGTACAAATAATACGAGAACGCATAAATAAAATAATATAACGAATGTCAGATCAATGTTCCTCAATAAGTACCCGGTAGCATTTGTGTCCTGCAGCCGCGAATGTTCGATCCATTGAGTCCTCTCAAATCCACTCTTGTAATCCACTCTCCACTCTTTTCCACGACGAATCTACTCTTGCAAGTTACAACTCATGTCTTTGAATTAATTACAATTTCGCTTTACTGAAAGGTACGATTTATGAATACTAAATATTAAGGGCTTCAACGAGCACGTGCATATGGAATGTCACGAACTTTCGCACGTATCAGCGAAACATTGTCCAAGAAGAGCAGGAATAACGAAACTCATCTTGGTCATAATTCGTGCTCAAATTTTGGAGGTGTACAGACATGATGAGCGACGAGTATGGGTCTTATGAATATCTACAAGAGGAGGGCTAGGAACAGCCCAAGCTTCGTAAAATACACCCAGCTGACACAGGTGCCGACACGCAGTGCATCGAAAATAGATAGAGGGGTAAAGCATGGTTTGCCCTGTACAGGAACATTCAAAGCAACTACTGGCAGGAGTTTTAAATATGTGGCGTAGGCATTACGGTGGACTTCTCTTTGGAAACATAGTAAAGCATATCGTCGACTCGAACTTTATATTGACATTGGGAACGACGCTTAGAGGGCTAAATAAAACAGACAGATCAGACGTAGGAGGAGACGGTGGAAACTCGAAAATATAGTTCAGGAAAAAAAAGCAACTCTGACGAATAAGGTAGACTTTTATTTTACTTTAGTTGTTTATTAAACCCTGTGTTACGATCGATGGACGGTTTACTCAACGCTACTAATTACATTGATTATCGTTATCTTTGGAATCATTATACAAGTTAGGTTTCGGAAAGCGAAAATAGTCCGAAATTTGTTCCAAAAAGTTCTTATTTTAGTGCAAAAAGCGCCAAAATTAGCGCGTTTCAAAAAAGACAGAAAAAAAATTAAGAATTTCTAAAACAATAGATGAAATCCCAAAGGCTTAGTATTGTTCTGTCTTTTGTTTTCTTTAAACAATGAATGTATGCATAATTAACGTTGGGGTTAAACGGAAATCTTGCCCCGTCTTTTTTCTCCTTTGCGATGGCAACCTTCGCCTGCTCTCATAACTGAAGTTACCAATTTTTGAATGTGGCGCGGAGCAACGTTTTGATTTGAATAATAATTTCTGATTGGATTTTCTTACTGCACGTGTCTATGTAGCAAGCCAACAAGGATTGTTTGACTACACACACCTCTAGGCAAGCCATTTGGGACTTGTAAGGTTAATTAACATTTCAAAGAAATTCTTTAATAAGGTCTTGGGGGAGAAAACCATTTCAGAAAAGGCGGAAAAATGGGTTAATTTATTTGGTTGGAAAGGAAAAACTTGCAAAGTCGTGATATTTTACTCCTGTGAGTACGTTGTAAACGAAGCTTGCCAATTTTTGCTTGGCAAAATCATGATTGTAAAGATTTTCCCTTTTAATACAGGAGTTAATTTTTTTTTCTTTTGATACAACTCAAAGTAAAACTTTACCCAGGGTTTTCAAAATCATCATCAATAATTATAAGAAACCTTAAAGCTGAAAGCACTGTGATACAACAGAGACAACAAGAAGCTTACCAAAGCAAGACGGTATCAGTTCGTTCCGTTTAAACTTTCTTCTCTCCGTATGACAAAGTTTTCGCTGCCAAAGTGGCGTGTGCCTCACATTTTTAGCGCCAATCAATAGGTAGTTTACACGTTACGTCATCGCCGCCATGCTGGTGGACGGTAAACAAAAGATCGCTCATTAGCTCGCTTCGTTTGTCCATCAGCATTTGTTCATTTCACCAATGTTATTTGTGTCTCCCGAGATTGCATGAAAACCACCTATATTGGCAGCAAAAATTTTCCTAATTAGGTATCGTCTGTTTTTTGTTAACCAATCAAAAAACAAGTATTGCACGTGCACGTAAAGCTGCATGTCAAACCCTTTTTTTTAAATCGATGGCCAGAATTTCGGCAAAAATTTACCAGTAAAGCCCTGCCAAACAGTTTGAAGATAAGGGTTACAAAACTCACGACAGCAGCGGCAAAGACTCGACTCAGCAGCCTGTGTAGAAAAAAATCATTAGGTCAAATCTAACTTGTCACCAAAACAACAACTTTGCACAAGCATCACACGTTTAGGTACATCTCTTGGCTGTCCACTGCACACAAACAATAAATACGACATTTTCAGTCGAGAGGAAGTTTTCAGTTTAATGGGCACCTCCTCATTGGGTGAGGATTTTTGGTCCTCAACAATTACAAGTTTCAAATCCTCAGCAGAAACGCTATGCCTAAACTTCGGTCGGGTACTCCATCCTATGGGTCTCTTACCAGCAAAATCCCAATTTTTTTTATTCCTGGGCCACGAAAACGAAAAAAAAATAAAACTTAACTAAATTCGCATCGTGGAAAAAATACTGCCGAAGAGGTTTTAGTTGAGGATTTTGTGGAAACATTTAAGGGTCAAAAGTGTGTCTAAAACAGTATAAGATTCTGGGACACACCCCATCTACCCCTCCCCTAACCCAATATTGGGGCAAAATGTCGCATAACGGGAGCGGATGGTGAGCAGTTCTCCAGAATCTTATACATTCCGTTGGGATCATGTTTCCATAGCTGACTAATTGGGGGCAAAAGAGTTGTTTTTAATGACCAAGACAACCGAAGTTTATGCACTCAGATATTTTATTTGAGAAGTTAATATTTTATTTGACTAGTTAAAAATAGCAGAAGCGTTTTACCACGTTAAGAACACAAGACACAGTTCAGAGTTTTCAACTTGACAAGACATTAAACTGCGAGTTTATTGAAAGGCATAAAAATTGTTTCTTTAGATCTGTTAGATCTTTAGATCTGTTAGATCATTAATTCATTATGATAATTTTTCCCAGAAATTTGGAGGAATAAAAATGCAATCACATTTTCACAAATTTAAAAACACCCATTAAATTTAATTTTTTTCATTTTCTTCATGAGTTGCTAACAGGTCATTTTTTTAACACTATTGGTTACGTCAGATCTTCACTTTTTTTGCTTAAAGAAAGAAATTGTCAGCTGAATGTTTAGCGGAGTAAATTATTACGAATAATTCTATACTCACAATAATATGTTTGTCAGTATACAAATCCTTGGGCTTTCTTTTCAAAGCTTGACTTTCTTGCTCAGTGTCAGTCTCCTTACATTTGAGCTCAGCAGGTAAGGCACAAAATATGACCCAGAGGTGCACTTTCCTGGAGTGGGTATTGGAGTCAGGGACATGGCCACACCCGAGGACGAGCTAAGTTCTTTGAAACGTCATTCCCTCATTACAAGAACTATTTTACGCAAATCGTCCATTGTTATCTTTAGACAACAATTTGAAACGTTTGATTCCAATAATTTTACTCTGCCTTTAATAATGTTCTCTTTCTAAAATGTGTGACCCATAAAAAGATAAACTGTGTATACCTTAGTACTTTTCAATTTATTTTCTTGATCGAATCGGATCTCAACCTGTAACTATACCACTTAATAATTAAAATTCGTAAACCTTCAAGCGGTTGCAGGCAGTTAGAAGCGTTACTTCATTGAAAAATCAGGCGGTAACTTTTACCGGTTACCGCCTGATAAGGAGAACACTCTAATGCTTTAACTGGGAATTCTAAAGGAATTTTCACAATAATTTGCTAATCTGTCTATTAAATACACAAATGGTATCAAAGCTTTTCAATCAGCTGGATAATCAGGAAATTGTTCTTTTACCAGTGGTGATTATGCCTCGCGCAGGGAAAAAATGTTGCACTCTGAATAAAAACCAGAATAACCCGGCTAGGGACCAAGTTTCCAAAGCCCAACCAAACCATTCCAGCATTGCACCAAAATAATTAGGGCATAATATGACTTCAAATAAACAACCATGCGGAATGGAGTAACCGTCACTATAGTTTGTTCTTAGCTTGCGAAGTGATAAGTCTGCGTAGCGATTGATGAGCCTGCCACAAATAAAACAATGCCAGTTATAAAGGGTCCTTGTAGTAGTCGTCACTTTTATCTGCTGCCCCAATCCAATCACAATTGAGAAATGGGGAAAAGTCCTCAAGTGGTATTCCAATAGGGGTCGTTGAACTGCTGTATTTCATAATCCAGGGGTGTATAAATCAACGATAAATGTAATGATACTGCCATAGGCAATAGAATGTTATCTTCGGATAGAGATATGTCCAGGAAGTGTAGAATTTTGTTAAATTTGTTGTTCTTGCTATTTTTGCCATATTTGTTGCTCAATCTTTTCACATAGCAAGAAAAATTCTCGTTACTTTAGCGATTTTTGCGAAATTTTCTATTTCTTCTATACTTTTCTGATAGCAGTTTTCTTTACATCTTTTTTGCTAAAATTGCGAAAAGAACTTGTTTGCAAAATTTTTGCTAACAAGATCGATCCTGGACATTAGTGATCTCTTCAAAGTCTAATTCTAATTTACCGACGAGCGCGCACCTCACATTCATAGTAGAGTCACTTACCCGGGGCAGCGTGGACCCATTGTTTATTAACGATTGTGATTGTGCCTATAAAACCTTGATGGCGAGAGTATGTAATAGAGTGAGATTGTTTGAGTTAAAACCTGTTTTACAAAGGATTTAGTGCCTAAAAAAATATTAAAAACGGGAGTCAGTTGCCCTTGTAACATATTCTCACTACCTACAATAAACATGAATATACAATGCGATGTGGAGCGGTGAAAATGGTCGCTGTCCAATCGCTATCAAGAAGTGTGGAGAGCAATACGTTCACATGACTGTATTGAAGGCATTGCACCGCGTCATGTCCCGGGGGTTGGGAGGGTGGGTCGCTGATCACCCTCTGAGATCGATTATCGTCAACTAGACATGCTCGCTTACGGGCGGTTCGACTGTTGACAGTTTTACAAAATATGTTAAAACAGCATAATGGACGTTAGATGATAAATAAAAATTGTTTTAAAAATGTATATCCATTCTATTATACTATCAGCAAAAACATGTTTTACAATGATGTGTCATATCTGCTACATACCGTAAAAGTTAATTACACAATGTAGACTGTTAAACATAAAATTACGTAATTTCTTATAACAAACTATGCTCTCTATACTTATGAAAATATATTGCAAAAATAAAAAGACTCACTCAAAGAATACTTTTCAGTTAACGCCTATCTGTTTCCTTGCGCAGGTTCCTTTTGTGATAGGTTCAAAAGTTACCAGCACTCGACCAATCAGAAAAAAGTGGATACCATTCGTTTCTTCGTTCATATTTTCCCGCGTATGACTGAGCAGCAGCTATGTATTGTATTTCCCGTACTCATTTCTTCAATAAATTGTCCGCGTCGTTTGTGATTAACTGGAATAATTATTTTTTGCATTTGGTTTTACAGTACTTCATTAAAACTTATTTACTTTGAACAGCGTAATTTTTAAAACTATACATAATAGAAATAATAAAAACCGATTTATCTACAAAACATATATTGAACAAATACTACACAATTCTTCGATATATACAAATGCCTAACTGCTTTGTAATTACTACGTAAACTTTAATCATTATGACAAATTTTAACTTACGAAATTGTATTCTTAACTCTGAGACCTAACTTCCCCGTAAATTGTATTCTTATTTGAGTAATGGAACTTTTTTTCATAACAAGAAATACCTAACTAATATGCAAATTTAATTTTCGGGGCGGTCCCAAGAGAAATTGAAGACAAGGCTTATGTAAATTTTGGGGGTCAAACAAGGTGTATTATGGGAGATGTGCAAATGGCGAATAGACCAGTTTTCATGTGTGTGCTCAGTGGCCTGGCCTTTCAAAAGAAGGGAGGATGGTAGTGTCCTTGCTTTGTTACAAACCTTTCTGTTGTTACACATATTCACGAGCTGGTTAGCTTAAGAATAACACGATTTGCGCGTGAAAGGCAGAAAGGTTTGTAAATAAACAAGTTCACCTCAATCCTTGCTTCCATGCAACGACAAGGCCATTGAGAACATGACTGTAAAACGGCCCATTTCCACGGTATATTTTCCACGATCGAGACAGATACAACCAATTAACTTGGCTTGAGAGGAATAAGACTTCCTGAACCTACGTCACGACTGCGTCACTGCTCCGGTCCGACCGAGAGAAGACTAATGCAGCAAATTTCGAAGAAAAAAAAATCGCGTTTCGTCGGAATCAACAAATTTCTTAGGGGCACTTCAACTTCAATTATCTTTTCACTACAAATACCTCAGTCAATAACTACTCTGTAAACTGTATTCTTAACAACAAAATACTTTAAGTAACAAGTAAATTTAATTTTAAACTATAAATATCAGGTACAGTGTAGTTCCGTACAAACTTGAAAAAACAGCCGACATTTCGCGACGCTACCACTGGTTTCCCCGCGAAATGACGTCTGAGAAACGATCGAATAAACTCCACACTGATGACGTGTCACCACCCATTTCCGAGCTGTGCTTCTGATGGGTTCAGTAAATTTTCCTCGCGGCACGACCAATCAGAATTACTACCCAGATCTGGGTAGTGAAATATCAGCAGTATGACATTGGACAGCTTAGGCAGCAACGTTTTTGAGCAACGCAAGTCAACCGGAAGTGAGCTTTTTTTTCTCTTTTAATGCCTTGACGCCAACATATTTGTATGGCTATGTGGCTTTACTCTTATAGGACGATTTCCTCAAAGGTTTGTTTAAAATCACGGTCGAAGAGTGCAAAAAGTCTACTTCCGGTTGACATGCGTATTTCTGCGCTCGTTCCTCAGTTGTCATTCGAGAGGAAACTAGTAGTGGCGTCGCAAATTCGTCTGTTTTCTCAGATTAAATCTGTACAGGAAATAAAAAGCGGCTTGTATAACAAGCATTAATCAAGCTATTCCGATCCTCTTATAAAGCAATGGGGACCTTACAACGCTAGGACGACGGCGCCAGGGCAAAGATTAAACAACTACTCTGTATGCATCTGCATAAGCTTTCCTGTCAATTTCTTTAAGGTCCCTACACAACTACGACGTGAAATGGCCAAATTTAAAGTTTTCTTGGGAACGTGAATGACAAGACGACCAATTTAATTTTATTGTATCTTATTAAAACACTGAACGAGTTGGAATAATCCGAAAATTTTAAAAGCTGGACGCGAAGTTTTTCAGTGACGTTTTCACTGGTGTCGCCGGACTCATGTCGCAAGGTCCCTACTGTAATAACCGTTGTTATAATCGTTTTTGGCTTATACCTTGAGCATACTGTATCTGTCATAAGTTGCTATAAAGTAATACGGTGATGGAAGCATCATAAAGTTAGCGTGTACCGAGTTCTCGGCCTTGAAATTCCAACTGCTATGTCGTTCTTCCATAACTATTGTCAGCACTCACCATTAAGAATTGTTATTTAACTGCTCCAGCTTCTCAATATTCTCTTCCATGCTGGGTCTCATGTCTGGATCTTCTTCAATACACCACAGTATCAGCTCTCCAAACTTCTTGTTAGTTACCAGTCTCGCTTGTTCCTCCCGCTTTTCAGGTTCTGGCAGATCCCCTGTGCACATTTCACAGAAGAGAATTCCAAAACTGTAAACATCAATCTAAGACAACAAAACAAATTACCTGAATTAAGTACATTTTCGGTTTTATTTGGTATCTGTTCCTGTTACGCTGCAAAAGGTCATGAAACTTTCACATGCCCAATATCTCTGCTGAGGGTGGGAACCTGACAATAGAGACTTTAACATCGAGGTTTGGCCATCTTACCGCAAACAGGGCAAGCCGCGGTTAGCGGTTTCACATTAGCCGTCTGCTCATATTTGCATCTTAAGATTAACGGGTGGTAGCTGGCGGCTGCCATGTTCGTTTTCATTTATTTGATTAATTCATGGACTGCAATTTTAGCTGAGAGATCGTCTCCAAAATTACGTTCAGATGAAAAAGAATTCGATAATTAATAAGCAAAAGAGTTCTTAACCGTGGTATACCTCTCAAACGTGGGATTGTGATGTGTTGGGGTGCAAAAAAGCTTGTGGTAAATCCCCTAGAGCGTGGTCCAGCCGTAAAAACGCCTTAAATCGCCAACCTGACGGCAAGGCACTAGTCACGTGATTCGACGTTCGCAGTGGCGGGAACTACCGAAAAACCTCAATCTTAAGGTCTCTAATAGTCACATTTACGGCAAACGGAAAGCACGAAATGTAACACCGTCACGTAATCAAGCTTTCCATTTACTTGTCTTCTATTGTTCATTACTTCTACACAGGTTTATCCATAACAGTTGTTTTGGACTATTTTTGTCTGCTCGTTTTCTATTGTGAGAAATTGGCAACTTTGCGTTTGCCATAAACGTTCACCCTAAATCTCTCTAATGTAGGCCAGTCGATGGCCTTGAAATATGCTTCACAATACCCAATACTTCACCACGAACAGTTACAGTGAAGGTTATTTTGCCTGATGGCTCCGTTATAGAAGCAAAGGCTGCTAAATTTCAATATCGGGATCCTGAAAAGGTATTATTTCTCGTTTTTGCTTGGATAACTAAAATAACGAATAAACACTGCATTAGATAATTTCACAGAAAAATAGGACGGAAAAAGTCATAGAAGCAAAACAAAATGTACATTTTCACAACCCTCCTGAAATTGCTCTTTAAAAAAAAAGTCTGGCGTCAGTGGTGACAACAGTACGAAAGACAACATTCTTTTACAGCTATAATAACTACATGAGAGGTTGGAATAGATATTAGTGTTGTTCATATTGAGAAAATTGCTCAATCTACACTGGATTTAAGGAAAGTCATTAACCTTTACTTTACAAACTGATTCCATATAATAGACTTACCTTCACAGTTTGCTTGAAAGGACAACCTATTTCAGGTGCGGCGTAAATCATAGCTCCAGGAGCAACTGTCATAGTTTCCTGAAGAAATTTAGCAGTTCCATAATCCCCAAGTTTGCCTCTCCACTGGTTATTCTGTTTCCACAGCAAAACATTAGCGCTACTCACATCACGATGAACAATTGGTTCAGGTTTTCGTTGATGAAGGTAGTTTAGGGCTCGAGCGACATCCAAAGATATAAAAATGATTTCTGTTTCGGTGAGATGTTCATTCTCTTGTTGTCGCTCCCTTAACAACTTTCGTAAACTTTTTTCCATGATTTCTGTAATAAACAAAGGCCTTTCGTCTTGGGTAGCCCCAATGAATTGTAACAAGCATGGATGGCGGCACCTTGAGGCTATATTCATTTCTCGTTCAAACAAACGGCGCTCTCGTTGAGTAAGAGTCGGTTGATGAAGCTGTTTTATAGCCACCACACAGCCACAGTATCTACCTTTCACAACTCGTCCCAACGCCCCCACGCCCAGACTTTCATCACTTAACTGAACTTCATTTCGGCAAAGGACCCAGTCACGTGTCTTTAACTGACTTTCATATTCAGTTAGTTTTTCTTTAGCTGCGGAAAGGTCTTTTTCGAGCACAACGTTGTCTTGTTCACGATCTCTCAACTCTTTTCGTAAGTCGGTCAGTTCTTGCACCCTCACATTTAATTGCTCTTGCAATTTGGCGCTTTCTTTCTTTTTATCACCTTCTAAAGTGGTTAACTGTCTTTCTAAACTCTGTTTTTGCTCATCTTTCACTCTCACTTGCTCTTGCGTTCTCCTCAGTTGCTTGTCTTTCTCCCTCAATTGCTTGTCTTTCTCCCTTACAAGCTTGCCTTTTTCTCGCAGTTGCTCCTCGTTTATTTTAAGCTGCTCGTCTTTCGCTCTCACTTGCTCATCTTTCTGCCTCAATTGCTTGTCTTTCTCCCTCACTAGCTTGCCTTTTTCTCGCAGTTGCTTCTCGTTTATTTCAAGCTGCTCATCTTTCACTCTCAGTTGCTCTTCTGTTCTCCTCAGTTGCTCATCGTTCTCCATCACCTGCTTGTCTTTTTCTCGCAGTTGCTTTTCGTTTATATTAAGGTACTCCTCTTTCGCTCTCAGTTTCTCCTCTATAGCTCTCATTTGCTCATCTTTCTCCCTCAATTGCTTATCTTTCTCCATCACAAGCTTGCCTTTTTCTCCCAGTTGCTTCTCTTTTTTTTTAAGCTGCTCATCTTTCACTCTCAGTTGCTCTTTTGTTCTTCTCAGTTGCTCATCGTTCTCCATCACTTGCTGGTCTTTTCCTCGGAGTTGCTCATCGTCTACGTTGAGTTGCTCGTCTTTTACTCTACGTTGCTCCTCTGTCCTCCTCAGTTGTTCTTCAGTTCTTCTTTGTTGTCCATATGTGTCTATCACTGAAGGAAATAAAGACAATAATGATGATAACAATGAAATAAGTTAGTACGCGCGCTCTGATTAGCCGAGAGGAGTGTTTGCATGAGAGTAGGTAAAGGCAGTTGTGACTTCAAAGTGTCTTGCTTTTTGCGCGCTAATCACGCAAGCACGAATTTGAAAAGGGGTTTGAGTTGAAAACACGACAAGTTTACTTAACCCATTTCCTCGTCGGCTGAAACTTGGAAAATCTTTACCAACTTGCTCTGGCAATTTTTTTCGCTTAAGCTGACAATTTAAGCGAGAAAAATCCTTATTTTGGAAAGCATCTTTCTTGCAAAACAAGAACTGATTTCGCACACAAGTCTTCGTGTACAGCATTCGCGACTGGTAAGAATTTCTTTTCTAATTAGTGCCTTAAAAAAAAGGTTTGCTTTTATTCTCGGGAAAATTATTTCAAAAAGCAAAAGAAAACTTTTTCCCTGTGTTTGCAAAGACTGATATATACAATGAGGGGTTGGGAGACCGGTATGCAAGCCCTCGACTTAATCTCGGGTTTGCATAACTGTCTCGAATTCTACCAAACCATCTCGTGTTTATATTAGGCAATGCAAACACGGAAAAGGTATTGTTTTGCTTAGAAAATACTTTAAGTTATCAACGTCATTTATTTACTTTGTTTTTGTTGTGTTAATTATACAACTCTTGTTATAGAAATAACATTACATATAAATTTACCTGTGATCAGTTTTGTTAGGCTTGTCAATACATGCAGTTGTGAAAAAATACTTAAAAAAAAAACATTGTCCTTTCATTTATCGAATGCGGCCTTCGCCTGTTAGTCTCCCACGTAGGCGTTTTTGGGGGAGTCGTATTTCCTCCCTCCCGTAAACTGAAAACGCTCGCGTTGGAGGCTATTCGCTTGTAAGATTGTACCGGAGCGTTCCGGGAAGTAGAGCAAGTAGGCCAAATGCTTGTAGTGTCCTGGTAGCGTGGACTCTTGATGGGTTATCGCCACCATCACCATTATGTATGCAAACACGCAGTGTTAAAATAATCGTTATAAGATCCCTTATTCAGGTCAAACCAGTCAATATACAATGAAGTATGCGAAAAAAATAAAGGCTGCGTCAACTATGTACTAGACATTGCACAACAGGACTTACCAAGAAAAGTATGTATCAGGAATTTGAAGTATTAGAACACTTGCATCACCATTTAGCAAATAAGAATATACACAAGCATCATACTGTTAGTTACACAATCCTTATAAATCAGTTTTCTTGAATGTATTGGGGACCCACTACAGCTTTTATATGCAGGGTACTTCGACAAAGAAAGAGTATGTGAGACTTCAAGCATAGTGATTACCCCTCGGAGGCGACGATATGTATGAAAGTGAACAGTATATGAAATTTCATATAAGTACAAATAAGTATATGAAAGGAATAAGATGTGTATTAAAAGGCTGCTTTTACTATAATTATAGACATTACATAATAACAGGACATGCCAAAGAAAGGGGTTAGGAACTTGCTAACACATGTATCACCATTTAGCAAAGAGAGAGGATGTCAGTACACATAGCATATTAAACTGTTTCTTGCGGTGCCGGCCTTAGAAGTCAACAAACATCTCTGCCATCCCATAACACTAAACACTTAACTGACAGAGCAAGTACCACATTTAACGTTAACTACACACTTGACTAAAAGTGTGCGAAGGTACTGTAGTACCGTACTGCCCGATAGGATATGACATAAACTTCAAAGAAATTAGTTCACGATTCCAATGTTTGCATGTTAGTATCTGCACAATATTATCCCCTCGGTTTTAGGTCTATGAAACTGCGTACGTAAGGCTAATACAAATTAACGTGGGTGAAAGAATATTACTGACAAATCACACGTGTCACTCATTTCATACTGCACCCGTAACGCCTGATCATACACCGGGCATTTTACCAAACCAGTTGAGTTCTAAATACTGGTGACTTACCCTTGACTCACCTAGCTATCTTTGTAAGAATGTGCTGCTGTCTAAACCCGCCACTTTTGAATACTACGATGAAAATCGGAAGAAATTTCGGCTGCACACTTTCATCGCTGAAGGTGGGGTGGGGGAGGGAGCTGGGAGGGGATAACCGAGTGCAGTCTCAGTCGCGAGTAAACGTTTGAGTAGCGTGTGTTATATATTGTCTTACTAATGTATAGTGTATATTAAGGACGTCGTCTTTTTACGTACCACACCATATGATCTTGGAGCGTTTCATAATTTATTTTATCTATTCCCAAGTGTAATACAACATCATATGGACCAACATGGGTCAGATATTTAGGGCCTAAACTTCTGGAATTCTCTCAAAGATCATATAATGTTATCTCAGGATCTTAGTTCTTTCAAAAACATAATATTCAAAATTGACTTTGCTGGTATGTAGTCGTCATCATCTCTTATTATGTTCAATTTTATTTTTTTTTAAGTGTTCAGTATTTTAGGATTTTGTAGCTTTAGTACTTTTTACTCGCTCAAACTAGCACGAGTGTGCTGTATATTGTAAGCGAGTTTCAATAAAGATTCTATTCTGCTGCTAGGATTGGTAGGGATGGCTGCAAAACAATTTACTAGATTCATTATGACACACGTCTTACATACTGCTAGGATCAGTGATGATGAAAGAGTACTGTATAATGATAGAGACACTGATGGTAAGGCTACTAAGCCATTTACCAGGTTCATATGTGACAGACGTCATACATACTGCTTGGATTAGCAATGATGAAACAGTACTGTATAATGATACAGAGACAATAATTGTAAGGGTCAATA
>CALNXK010000305.1:385000-419060 GCA_942486035.1 Porites lobata
AAGAAACGCCTGACACAGATGCTTTTACTGGAGCCTTCCACCCTCACACAGCATGATTCGATACCATCCAATCAAAATCACTTCCGGTCATTGGGTTGTCAGCTTCACGTGTCAAAAAGCTCGCCTAAAATAAATCTCACTTAACGGTCGAGCCGAGCTCCGGTGCTAGTGTTGCTACGATTTCGCTTTTTTCTGAAACCTCCAATGAAGAGTTTTCGAATACTTGTAACGTAAAACCTGCCGTTTATGAGGAATTATAACAGGGTTTAGGAATTGTGCTAGTGTAAGATCGCCAACGCTCTGTTTGTAAACAAACGTGTGCCCGGAAAATTGTAAATTGCTTTTGTTTACAGAGTTAAATCAGGCGCTTGTCTGGCAGCTAAAAAGCTGGTGTTATCCCTCGTATTCTCGGGTGGTTGAAAGGAGCTGTAAGAATATATAGGAAGTTCGATAGTGACACACCTATGCCTAGAAATTATCAAGCGGCAGCAGATTCCACCACTTCACAGAGAGCTCGTGAAAGCTGTTACAAGTTCAAAACAAGTGAGAGCCTACAGCAAAGGTCAATCCCCTTGGCGAAATATGATGGCGCCCGCTTGAGCTTAAGACATTTCAAAAGTGAGAAGATTTTGGAAGAGGAAGCGAACGAATTCCAATCACGTACGTTATCGTAACCGCAACAAGCAAAGTCAAGCTTTTTAAAAGCATTGGTGCTGTCCGTCGGCTATCCCCGCGGCTATCTCAATACATGGCTACCTCGCTCTATTTTCATTTACAGTAACAATACCCTTTTAACGGCAGGATGTTGTAAATCTGAACTTAGATATCTGAAACAGTGATATCGTCTTCTTTGTGCCGGTCTTGTGAAACCAATACTTGGACATAGTTTCGGCCGAAGATGGTATATGAGGCTTTTCCTTACTTCGAGTACATGTTTCCTTTAAACTACGAGGCCTTGAAAACACAATTCTTGCTCGGGTTTTATTTTTATTCCAGGAAAGAACTTGAGAGCGCCCTCTAGAACCTTTTTGAATTCCTCTCTGCGTCTCTGTCTGTAAAAGCATCACATACCGGTAACATGAAATCAAAACATCTATGAAAAATTTCAATGACCGTCTCCTTGCCGATCGCTCTTGCGGTCGGTGACGTCAGGGGGTATTGTGTGTTATCCAATCACTGCCACATCCAGATTTTGGATGTGTCACACGATTTGCTGAATGGTTTTGTGTCAGGCCTTCCTTTCTCTTCTCCCCCTCCCCCATCTAAAATCTCCTCTTCCCTAGCCCCGTAGGAAGGCCTGATACTCAGGCTAGGTGTGTGCCAAAGCATGCTTACCTTCGTCGATGTTAAGTTCACCTCGGGGGTCTGAAAATTTCATTTGTTGCCGCTTCAAATTTTGTTCACGCTGCCGCGACTCCGTAAGCTGCCTCTGAGAACTCTGTTCCCGTTCCCGAAGCTCTCTGAACTGTATTTGTAAATTCTCTTCGCGTTGCTGCACATATCTTAACTGCCTCTGGAAATTTTCTTCACGTGGCTGAAAATCCCTCAACTGTCCGGTTTCTAATTCTGAGGTTGGGCTTGTCGAGTTTGCTTCGCGTAGATCTTGCGTTTTTTCTGAAAGGATAATTCAAAAACGATACAAAGCAATCAAAATCACTTGAGTACCATGGGCAAACAGACTACGTTTCACCAGGAGCATATGGTTTTACCTAAAAAAACCCTTGACTTAACAAGAAAATGCACAGCATTTCTTCTCTTGAAACTGAGTGACAACTGTGCATAACGAAATATTGATGAATAAAATGAAATTTAGAATGGTCTCTTTTCGCCCAATTGTCACTTAACATTGCTTGTTTGTAAAATGTCTTCAGCTTGCGAAGTTGAGTTACAACCCTGTAGCAGCTGATTTTTGTCCCCCCCCAACCGCCTTTTTTGATGATTATTTTCCAGTGTTAGACAATTCGTTGCTCGAGAAGGTGCGGAGAGACGAAGATTATGGCGCCAATTAACGTGAAATTTGAAAACATCTGGCCCCGGTTGTTCAAATGTTGGATAGCGCTATCCACCGGGTAAATCACTATCCAATGGATAAGTATTGGGGAAACTAATTACACTATCCACTGGATAGAGATTTACCCGGTGGGTAGCGCTATCCACCGGGTAAATCACTATCCAATGGATAAGTATTGGGGAAACTAATTACACTATCCACTGGATAGAGATTTACCCGGTGGATAGCGCTATCCACCGGGTAAATCACTATCCAATGGATAATTATCGGGGAAACTAATTACACTATCCACTGGACAGAGATTTATCCGGTGGATAGCGCTATCCACCGGGTAAATCACTATCCAATGGATAATTATCGGGGAAACTAATTACACTATCCACTGGACAGAGATTTATCCGGTGGATAGCGCTATCCACCGGGTAAATCACTATCCAATGGATAATTATCGGGGAAACTAATTACACTATCCACTGGACAGAGATTTATCCGGTGGATAGCGCTATCCACCGGGTAAATCACTATCCAATGGATAATTATCGGGGAAACTAATTACACTATCCCCTGGAAAGAGATTTACCCGGTGGATAGCGCTATCCAGCCTTTGAACAACCGAGGCCTGAAGAAAAATGTAACATAATTACATGAACTCGTAATGTAAAAACCTTTAATGCAAAATGCAAAAACGTTTTAACGCAAAATGTAACAAGTTTTGAACGCAAATTGTAACAACGTTTTATTAAATTGGAGATGTGACAATGTAAAATATAAAAACTAAATTCTTCAGCTACACGTATAAAAAAAGTCAAAGTAAAAACTTAGTCACTTCTATACCGATAAAAGTTACATGCACTGAAATGGTGTAGACTAGCACTAGCCACAAGTTGCTCAGGCAACGTTTTGGCACCTTTTAGAGCAACTTTTAGTTTTTGGGGCAACTTGATTAAATTTTAAGCAACATAACGCAATTAAACAGTCCTATGATACTGTTTAAGCCTTGTTATATATCCTTATAAGAACATTTCAGTTCTTTAATGTTATAATTATAGATATCATTTAACAACGTGCAAATCGAAATTTGTACCCCACCCCCCATCCCTCAGCCACCTAACACCCACCCCTGCTTCTCAGTTAAACTACCCGCGGTTTGGGGTCAGCCGTTCGTGCCTTTTTCATAATGATGGCAAACATTGAATCTTCAGTTAGTTTAGAGGAAGAAAATTCGAACTCTCTAACTCTGACTACTATCATCGAAGCCAAAAAGCTTGATGCAAATCCAAGTAAGCCTGAAAACGCTACAATAGCTAGAACACCAAAGAGAACAAAGATACTGATCTCATGAAGGAATTTCGACTCACAGCGTTCTTTTTCACACGATACTGACTGATTTATGAGACCAATACGAATTTTTTTCCTTTATTCTAACTATTTGGTGATATATAATTGTCATGAACTATTTCTCGGCAATCACGTGTAAAGTAAAAATCACTTAATTAAGTACTCTTATTGCACAGGAACACGAAAGACATTCCACAGTTGTACGTTTGAATGTCACCTGTAGCAGTTGTGTTTACAAACAGGGCAAAGAAGGAAGTAGTTTTGAATTGCATTATTGTAATTCACTAGCGGCGTTTGTCTTAAAAACGCGAAAATGGCTGTCACTCATGTCATTTCGATTTTACTTAAGGAGCAACTTTTTGTAAAATTCAAGCAACTTCAAGCAACTTTTTCGACATTTTGGAGTAACTTGTGGTTAGGGCCAGTGTAGACTACCAATTGTACCGAGTTTTTTTGTAATCCTCGAATAAACGCCGCATTCCTCTGGTTGTGTGCGGCGATTATTCGAGAACAGCGTTAATTGAACGTTTATTCCAGGGCAGCGTTTACATGTAATCGACTAAACACGGTAAGCCTATTGAAAGAACAGGTATAGAAGGGGTAAAAAAATAGTTTTTCTCAGACCCGTCTCGTTTGGTAATTTTAATCGCTCGATTATTTCTCTTCCGAAAGTGTGCAAAGAAATATTCAAAGATTTTTCAATTCAATAAAGCGCAATAATTTTTGCATCGAACACCTTGATATGGCGGGTCTCGTAACAATCCTTAAAAAGGAGGCTTACACGCTCACGCTTGCCAGGTTTTCCTTTTCTTAACAGCTTTATTTGTTACATTTTGCTTTGTAACATTTCGCGCAAAAGAAGTTATTACGTTTTGCGCTAAAAATTTGTTACACTTTGCGTTGTGTAATTCCTACATTTTGTTCAGAAAGCTGTTTTAAAATGCTTAATGTCATTACATTTTGCGTTAATTCTATCAATTATAATATTTTGCGGCGTAACAGACACGGAAAGGCCGAACGTAGACCAAATTTAAAAGCGTTCAGAACGCCATTTTGTTTAACACCGTTTATATGAAACTCTTTTATAACTGGCTCATCATTGTGTCTGAAAATTTCACTTAAAACATTTTGTAAGCGCCAGGAATGTTTTCCGTTACCTTTATAGTATTTTTATGTTCGCCGCGTTCTTAGTTATTTTCGTGTTCGCGCCTTTAGTGCTTAGTTTTTCATTGTCCGCGTAGCTTTGTCCTTCGTGTTAGGATTTTTCTGCATATCGTATATTTAGCTTTTATTGTAATTTTTCGCGTCAGTTCTTCGTTAGTTGCGCTTGGTTCAGTTTACAGTTTAATGTTTGGGTTTTTGCTCGTCCTAGTTTTTCGTCCTTATCTCGCTATCGTCTTTACCGCTATACTTCGCTATACTTCGCTATACTTCACATCGGTTCACTTGTTTCCCTTCACCAGTTGTAGAAGTTCTCGAATAAAGTTTGTGTGTTAAAAACTATAGCGCGTAAAGGCTGCGACTATATTCGTAAAGACGAGAGTTGTTGGACTTTGGGCGATGTCTCATGTGGTTCAGGAGGCCAATTTGTCGTGCTCCGCCGGGAAAAATGGTCAAAGTGTTCGTCGTTCAAGTACCCGTTCGCGGCGGCCTAATTCTTCGCTGGATCAAGAAGCAGTTGCAGTGGAAAGAATCCGAGACCTTAGAAAGAGAAGAGGCGGAGTGCTCTCTGCCTTGACGGCTAAGCGTAAAGAAATTGACAGCTTATTAACAGATGAGAACAATCTTGAAGCAGTCAAGGTGAAACTGACGGAGATTGCTTCCCTTTTTCAAAGATTTACAGATGCACACGAGGAGTATAATGCTGCCCTAATCGATGAGAGCCAAAGACAGGAATCAGCAGTTTATTTCGCTGACATTGAGTCGAGTTTGAATTTCTTCTGTCAAACGGTTAACGACTGGTTGCGTGTAACGGAGATCCGGATTCAAGACCTTGATGTTACTCCCGATGACAGCGTCTCACAACTTGGTTTAAGGAACAGGAAACGATCCGGATGTGGTTCGGCGTACAGCCGGTCTTCTCGAGCTAGTTCCATTTCTGTTGCAAGGGCAAAAGAAGCTGCGAGAATTGCTGAGCTACAAGCCGAAGTACACGCCCTAAAGCAGCGTCAGCTTATTCACGAGACTGAATTACGGCTCAAAAGAGAAGAACTTGATCTGCAGTTTAAAAAGGATCAATTAACACTTGAAGCGGAATTCAAGAAAGCAGTGGCCAGGGAAAGCGCGTATGCGAAAGCTGATTCTGAAAGGAACACGCGTGTCGCGTCCTCCTCGCTCACCTCTCGCGTTCCTCGCGTGGATCCTCGCGTGGTGGCTATTTCTGATGGTTTTTCTGGAGATTTAAAGCAGGCATCATCTCCGGTTTTCCATGGTGCCAATTTCAGACCTGAAGAACGCAAGACTAAACACAAGGTTCCAAGTCAGTCCAGTTCAGACTCTGATGAGCAGTCTGGCCTTAGTGACCAAGCCTTTCACATCCTCGAACAGCAGAATCGTGTCATGGAGGAGTTTGTGAATCAGCAGCAGAAAAACACGCTACCCCGAAGACAAGTGCCTATCTTTGACGGGAATCCAGTCAGCTACTGCACCTTTATACGTGCCTTTGAGACTGTAATCGAGAGTAACGAGAGTGATAGCGGTGGGAGACTGTACTATCTTGAGCAGCATACGAGTGGAAGAGCGCGGGAGATCGTGCGGAGTTGTACGTACCTAAACCCAGAAGAAGGCTACTCTAAGGCGAAGAAGCTGTTGGAGGCTAGATTTGGCCAAAAGCACAATATCGCGATGGCCTATGTCGACCAGCTAACTAATGGTCCCTACATTAAAGCTGACGACGCCGAGTCACTGGAGGGTTTCTCAATTCTTCTGTCAAGTTGCACAAATACACTAAAGGCTATCGGATACTTAAACAAGATTGAAGGTCCAGACAACATGAGAAAGATTATCGAGAGACTGCCACCTAAACTGCAGAGTAGCTGACGGGACAATGCTGATCGTATCCTCAATGCGGACAAGAGAGAAGTTTGTATCGAAGACATTGCGTCATTCGTTGAGGAGAAGTCACGTGCCCTAAGTAATCCAATCTTCGGAAAACTTCCCTTCTTGGCTAAGGATAAGAAGAAGAGCCAGACGCGAGGGACGAAATCAAAACCCGAGGGTTCTGGGCCTGGTCCTAGAGAGCTTACTAACTTCTCCACTTCATCTCAGAAGAGTCCCACGGATCAAAACAAGTCTCAGGAGAAGAAGTCTGAAGATCTCTCGAAAAGGAGTTGTTTGTTTTGCCGTCAGATCCTTAATCTCGTAGACTGTCCAGCGTTTGCTAAAATTCCCGTCCGTGAGCGTTACGACTTTGTAATGAAGCAAAGACTCTGTTTCTCGTGTTTGAGAGGGGGTCATCAATCAAGGGGATGCTACAAGAAGAAGCCGTGTTCGCACTGTAACGGAAGACATGCTTCGCCTATGCACTCTGATTCTTCAGAAGATAAGCACGAGCAGCCGATACCTGAGAATGCGAGTCAACAACCTGCTAGAGCCAGAGAGAGGGAAGATCAGAACAGATCCCAGCAAGGTGTTAATCAGGAGAGTTTATTAAGTGACGAGTCAAGTGGCTTAGAGCGAGTCTGCAATTTCACGACCACAGTGGGTCCTGCGACTGCTTTGCCAATCGTACCAGTAAAGGTCAGAGCACAAGGAAGTCCTTTTTGCATCGAGACTTACGCCCTCCTGGATACGGGTTCTAATTCCACTTTCTGCTCTAACATGCTTATGGATCGTCTTGGCGTTAAAGGCAAGCGTTTGAAGTTGAAATTAACTACGATGGGTACGGCAGAGGAGGTTGATAGCGTCGTGGCCAGCGGTTTAGTGGTGTCGGACTTGTCCCATTAAGAGAGGTTTATTCCAGACCTACTATGCCTGTGTCTATGGATGAAGTCCCCAAACAGGAAGATGTAGATAGATGGCCACACCTTAGAGGCTTCGTCTACCTGACTGAGCTGAACCCTCAAGTTGATCTATTAATTGGGTAAGATGTCCCAGAAGCTTTACAACCGAAAGAAGTTATCCCAGCTGCCGAAGGAGGCCCCTACGCTAGTAAGGTGGAGTTCGGTTGGGTAATCAATGGCCCAACAGGAAGAAAGCCAAGATATGTCCCTTCTGCTTGTTACCTCAACAAGTCTATTGACGTCCATCCTATGTGCGTGGCGTGCGCTGACTTTGCGGATGCGTGTTTAAATGACGGCACAGGAATGTCTCGTGAAGATCTGAAGTTCATGAACATTGTAGAACACTCTGTTATGCAGTGTGAGGATGGCCATTACCAAGTTCGTTTGCCCTTTCGTAATCCAAGTTTGACGTTGCCTGCTAATAGATCCCAAGCCGAGCGCAGAGCCCTCTCCCTGAGACGTAAATTCCTTAAGGACGCCAGATTTCAGGAAGACTACGTTGCATCTCTTAAAAGCGTAATTCAAGAAGGTTTCGCTGAAAAGGTTCCCTCTGAAGATCTGTGTAGAGCTGACGGAAAGGTCTGGTATATTCCACACCATGGTGTGTACCACAGCAAGAAACCTGAGAAGATAAGGGTCGTCTTTGATTGTTCCGCTCAGTTCCAAGGGATGTCTTTGAATAGCGAATTGCTGCAGGGTCCTGATTTGACCAAAAACCTGGTTGGAATACTGCTTCGTTTCCGACAAGACCCAGTGGCTGTAATGGGAGATGTACAATCTATGTTTCACCAAGTGCGTGTTCCTGTGGAGGATCGTGACTTTCTGCGGTTTCTCTGGTGGCCTGGTGGTAATCTCGCTAAGGATTTGGAAGAGTACCGAATGACCGTGCATCTTTTCGGTGCAGTTTCGTCGCCTAGTTGTGTTAATTTTGCCATGCGTCGAAATGCTGAAGATCACCAGCAGAGTCGTTTCTACTGTTCTGAAGAATTTCTATGTCGACGACTGCTTGAAATCCCTGCCTTCCAGTCATGAAGCAATTACGCACGTTTGTGATCTGTGCAACCTGATGAATAAAGGAGGCTTTAACTTGACGAAATGGGTCAGCAACGATCGCCTGGTATTAGAGTCCATACCTGTCGAAGATAGAGCGAAAGGAACCAAAGAGCTTGACCTAACCTGCGATGTGCTCCCAGTAGAGAGGGCCTTGGGTGTGTCATGGTTCGTGGAGGCTGACCAGTTTGGCTTTAAGGTGTTCATTAAAGATAGGCCGTGTACTAGGCGTGGCGTACTTTCAACGGTCAGTTCGTTATATGATCCTCTGGGTATGGCAGCTCCTTTCATTCTTCCTGCAAAGCTTCTCCTACAGGATTTGTGCAGACGGGGTCTGGGGTGGGACGACGAGGTCGCAGATCTTCACTTGACCCGCTGGCAAGCCTGGGTAGACGACCTACCGAAGATTTCCCGAATTTCCATTGGAAGGTGCGTCAAACCTGTCAAGTCCTCGGATATCGCTTCATGTCAGATCCATCATTTCTGCGACGCCTCTCAGGTGGCCTATGGCGCCGTATCATATCTTCGCTTAGTCGACATGCAAGGTCGGATATTCTGTTCATTCCTCATTGGCAAGTCCCGCCTGGCTCCCTTGAAGGTAACTACCATCCCCAGATTGGAATTGACGGCTGCTACCGTATCGGTGCAGCCGAACAAGATTTTGACGAAGGAGTTGCAGATACCCATCGATAAAGTGACCTTTTGGACAGATAGCATGACCGTCATACGATACATCGCGAATGAGTCGAAGCGTTTCCATACCTACGTTACAAACCGCGTTGCCTTCATCAGAGAGGAATCCAACCCGTCCCAATGGAGATACATCGAAAGCAAATCCAATCCCGCTGATGAAGCCTTGCGGGGCGTTACGGCAGACGTGTTTGTTCGTAATGGCCGTTGGTTAAAGGAGCCGGTTTTTCTTTTAAGAACCGAGTCTGAGTGGGCGGACCACGTCCAAGAAAGCGCAGAGCTGACCGAGAATGATCCGGAAGTCAAGAAAGAGCCAAAATCATTCGCTGTATCCGTCAGTGAAGTTTACGCAAGCGTTGTTCGTATCGTGAAACGTTTTAGCTCCTGGAAGAATTTACTGAAATTTATTGCAATGAGTCTTCGCTGCCAGAGAAGATTTCGATTAAGAAAGAGAGAGCCTGGCCCGAATGGTCACGGAACTGTTGGTCCCCTTAGCCTGGAGCCAATGTCTTGTCAAGACTTGGACTTTGCAGAAAGAGAGCTAATTATGTTTGACCAGAGGAATGCTTTTCCTGAGGAAATTGAAACCATCAAGAAAGGAGGCTGTGTAAAGAAGTCAAGTTGCCTTGCAAAGTTAAGCCCAGTCCTAATTGGTGGTGTACTTCGCGTTGGCGGACGACTTAACAGAGCTCCTCTACCTGACGAATCAAGGCATCAGATAATTATCGCCAAGGACTCTCCACTTGGCGTACTGCTTATCTGGTTCTTTCACGAGAAAATTGGTCACTCTGGAAGAGAATACGTGCTGGCCCTCTTGCGCGAGCGTTTTTGGTTGATTCGAGCCAACACAACGGCAAGAAGTGTACTGTCGTCCTGTTTTCAGTGTAAACGTCGCCATGGCCCCTCTGGAGAACAGAAAATGGCCGACTTACCTCGTCCCAGGGTCACTCCAGATCAACCCCCCCTTCACATGTGTTGGAATTGATTACTTTGGTCCTTTCCTTGTCCGCCAAAAGAGAAGCTTGGTAAAGAGATATGGAGCTATTTTCACATGTTTGGCTTTGAGAGCAGTCCCTCTGGAGATTTCCCACACATTGGGGACGGATTCCTTTATCTTAGCTCTTAGAAGATTTATTGCCCGCAGAGGTCAGGTTAAAGAGATTCGTTCAGACAATGGTACGAATTTCACGGGAGCTGAAAAGGAACGTCGCGTTATGATCTCAAGTTGGAATCATGCCAAGATTCACGACACCCTTCTACAGAAAGGTATCAAATGGGTCTTCAATCCTCCAGCGGCTTCCCACCACGGTGGAGTCTGGGAAAGACTTATCAGATCCACTCGCAAGATTCTTGGAGCTTTGACCAAGGAGCAAGTCCTTGACGACGAGTGTCTTCAAACCTTATTGTGTGAAGCTGAGAGTATCATTAATGGAAGGCCGCTGACCAAGGTCTCCGCCGATCCTAACGATTTGGAGCCTCTTACGCCGAATCACCTTCTACTACTTCGCCAAAACGAATCTCTACCACCAGGGCTGTTTGAAAAGAACGACACTTATTCCAGGAGAAGATGGCGTCAAGTGCAGTATTTGGCAAATGTGTTCTGGGGTCGCTGGAAACGAGAATACCTTCCTTTATTGAAGGAGCGCCAAAAATGGTTTCGACCGAGAAGAAACTTCACTATTGGAGACACGGGTATCGTTGATGAATCGACGCCCAGGAACGTGTGGCCGATTGGTCGAGTCACAGAAGTGTTCCCAGATAGAGATGGTTTCGTGTGTCGCGTAAGAGTCAAAACCAAGACCTCTACTTTGGAGCGACCCATTACGAAGTTATGTTTGCTGGAATCAATTGAACATTGAAAGTGTCTTGTTTTCCCGGATTTGTTCAAGAGACTTTGCGTGACTTTCACTGAGCTTACGTGACGTTCTATCAAGTTTGAACAATGAAGCCTGTTGAGGCACTTAGGCCTTCGTGACACTATTTTTCGCTTAAGGAGTTTGGCGTTAAAGAAGACTATTGTTTTCCATAGTTAATTTTTTGTGCTAGTTCCTGGCTCCTTTTCTTCTCTATAATATTAGGTAAATACAAGAGATTTGTATTTAGGGGCCGGAATGTAAGCGCCAGGAATGTTTTCCGTTACCTTTATAGTATTTTTATGTTCGCCGCGTTCTTAGTTATTTTCGTGTTCGCGCCTTTAGTGCTGTTGTTTGGTTCATTAGTTTTTCATTGTCCGCGTAGCTTTGTCCTTCGTGTTAGGATTTTTCTGCATATCGTATATTTAGCTTTTATTGTAATTTTTCGCGTCAGTTCTTCGTTAGTTGCGCTTGGTTCAGTTTACAGTTTAATGTTTGGGTTTTTGCTCGTCCTAGTTTTTCGTCCTTATCTCGCTATCGTCTTTACCGCTATACTTCGCTATACTACACATCGGTTCACTTGTTTCCCTTCACCAGTTGTAGAAGTTCTAGAATAAAGTTTGTGTGTTAAAAACTATAGCGCGTAAAGGCTGCGACTATACTTTTTATAATTACAGCCCCGTTACCCTTGCACATGAACAGAGGTTTCACCATATGTCTTTAAATTCAAAAATCAAAACCTACAGACTATTTAACTTTTCACACCAACTGCTTGGGCTGCCTGTATCATTGCCTGACTACCTGTACAGGTTTAACCATTATGCCTTCAAATTCAAAAACCAAAACCAAAACCAACTAGTCACACCATAAGCTTGGGCTGCCTGTATCGGTCCATACATATGTACGAGTTTTATCATAATTCAAAAACCAAAACCTAACTAACTACTGACACCATAAGCTTGGGCTGCCTGTATCATTGTCTGACTGCACCTGTAGGGCTTTATAACAACCAAACTAACTACTGAACTCTCGCCATAGGCTTGATCTGCCTGTATCTATACACTACATCACGTACAGTTAGAGGTTCAACCATGTGCCTCTTTGTTGGCGAACCAAAACCAAAAAAAGTATTGGAAATTACATTTCATACTCTTAGTCTTACCTTTGATAGAGGCGGGCAACTTTTCAATAAAAAGCTGAAGCTCATTTGGATCAGCATCTTTCAGTTGAACAGTATGTCTTTTTGGACCAAGATACGTTAGGTCACTAATTGTAACTGTATCCTTGGTGACCTTCATTGTAGATTCAGGAATGATAAGAAACTGAAACAGTATGGAAAAACAATGATATAAATTAAGTTTTACGGTCAAACCTGTATTAAGCGGTCATCCTTGGGAATGACTTACTCAATCGCTTAATACAGGTTGATGGGTTTGCAAACCTAAGAGTTAGTCATGGAAATGAAGATGGTGATAGAGCGAAATATCTATCCCACAACATATTGACCTCAAACTGTTAGTAGCCTTCTTTTGCCAACATAAAGGAAGTAAAAGCAGACTTGTCAAGTCTCACGACTTTGTCACGAGTCACACGATTTTAGGACCTGTCTCACACTCTCACGAGTTGGCGACTGATTTCTCACGCTTTCTCGAAAAGTCAAACTCAAAACAATTTTGGAACTGTAGGGTCGTTTCTAAGTTAGATATCAATAGAAAGCCAGCTCAACTCAAAGAAAACGGTAATAGAATGTAATCAAACGCGACTATTCTTTTAGCCTACCGCGCAACTTGCCGCTGCCACCAAATGTGGAGACTTACTGCTTCTCTTGTTTCAAGATGGCGCCAACAAAACATACAAATTACAAAAACTAAATCGTAAAATTGATCGTGATGTTTACTGTTCCAACTTTAAAGTGATATGGTGCATGATTTCCAAAACCCATAATCTCCACTGAACGTCCTCCACTAGGGCATTTGGGGCACCTCACGACTTTTTAGCCATTTCTCACTACTTTTCCCAGCTCTAGGTTCAGAATCTCACATTTTTTGCCTTTCGCAGCTTGGTAAGTCTGTAAACGATCACTAAACGCCCTACACAGTGCATTTGCACTGGAATTGCACATCTTGTCTAAGGGACAGTTTAATGAAGGGAAAGACAATAACAAATTACTCATTGGGACCTCGAAAACAGGTGACCACGTCTGCTCAAAAGAAGTAACTGCTAAATACAAATCAGTTTTTACAATAATCAAGGGAAGCTATTTCCAGGGCTTTGGTGACCGCTTAATACAGGTTTGACTGGGTTACTTATAGAGGCAGTTACAGTAAACATCCGCTAATAAGAACCTTTGTATTAAGAACCTCTTGGCAGACAATTGCCACTTAATACCCATAAATACAAGAACCTGTTTAGCCAAGCAAAATCAGGCAGGTTCTTATATGTGGGTTACAGTTAAATTATGACAAACAATTTAACAAAGGCTAGGAGTGTAACTTTGAGTTGTAAATTTAAGTACAACAAAAACATACTGTACTATAAAACTATATATAAAATCGGTAATCAGTTTTGTTAGGGTTATAATAACACAATTGTTAATAAGTAAAAAGCTTATTTATTTTTCTGGTAATCGACAGTCTATTATTTCCTTCATAAAAATTAACAACCTACTTAGCCTAAATTGCCAATAAGGTACCCAAAATTACAAGAACTTATTTATCTGCTAGACTTCAGAAAAGAAGATTCTCATTTCTGCTGCGGGTGTTTACTGTACCGCAAAATAACAACTGAATACAACTACACCGTCCATTTAACCGAGATTTCACTAGTACCACAATGATATGAAACTTCTATTCAGGGGACACCCTCGGGACCAAAGCAAGTGTCCCTTGAATAGAGGTTCCCCCTGATTAGAGGTTGGGCTGGGTTTGTTAATAATTAACCAACAAAGACAGCATAAAGAAATCATCATTAGGGACTTTAAGATGCCACAAGGGCGACGACAAACAAAACATCAAAAAGGCAGTAGGCTGAAATGAATAGGCAAAGCAACAACTCTGGATGTGCATCACGCTTTTTGTACATTTTTTACCATCACTGCCTGACTACGACAGGGAAATGCCAAATTTTACGTCTTATGGAGGACCTAAAGAAGCGACGGCTAAATTATCTTTCTCTTCCTCAGGGGTGTAGCTAGGGTGTGGTCCCGGGGTTCCTGTGACACCCCCTTTGTGAGATAATTGTTTTATGTCCCTATAATTCAGGTGGCCAAAACGCGCGAATCTGAAGAATCAACATGCGATAAATCTTTTCCAGTGCTAGATTTATTACTTACTCCATTTGTAGGACCGCACACCTGTAATGGACCATGCTCTTGTTCGTAACTAAAAGAGAGTAATTTATGCTAGGTAGAACTTAATTAATCTATGCAGCTATTTTGTAGGCTCGTCCCTCCCCCCACCGCTCACTGCTCATCCGCAAAAAAAAATGTCACTTTTAGTAAAACACGGCCTGGATATCGACATGCCAAACTAGTAAGTACTCTGGGTTTGACACAGTGTCAACCCCCCTCCCCGCCCCCACTTCAAAAATCCTAGCTACGCCCCTGTTCATGAACTTAAATATGATTCTTAGGAATTCGGCTCAAAAACTCAAAAAGGCTTCGCTTACATTTGACAAAGTAAATGAGTTGGAGAAATGAGTTGGAGTAATCGCGATAGAGACTGCAAGAATGGAAATTTACTTTTTAAGCGACGTTTTCGTGGCCGTCACCGTCGTGGTATCTTTAACTCCCTATTGTTTTATTTATTTTGTTTTTATTTTCTATTTTTATATAATTTAATTTACTTTTTTTAATAGGTAACACCCGTACAGAAATGGTAATACTGAATAAACTTGTTGTGGTTATTGCTATAATTATATGTTGAATTCACTCAAGTGCATTTCATTGATTTATGTGAGATAGTTCAGTTTGTGAAAGCTTCCATTTTTTGATTCGTGTGCACTTAAAGATATCAGCCCTCTTTGAGGTCAGTGACTTTTTGAGTGCTGAGGTGTTCCCTGCGGTAATGGACATTAAAATAGACCCAGGTTTCTGGACCCACAAAAAGACTCCCTTTCCTCTGGGTAGAGGTCACTTGTCCCTTCAATAGAGGTAATAGATACAAAGATTATGTGCACATTTTCTTGGACCAAATTTTGTGCCGCAGTGTCCCCTGAATGGAGGTGTCCCAAAGGAAAGGATGATCAATTACACTATTTGCTCAATTTTAAAAACCAGCATGGATGAGGTTGTTAGCATATAACATATACTGGGTGGGGTAATGTGGGGTAATGGCTCAACATAATTTTGATTCTTTTTTGAGTCCAATATACAATTTTTTGGAACCTACTAAATTTTTCTAAGTTAAATTAATATCAGAGTGCAATGAACACACTTGGGCCGGCGGCACTTTGAGATTTAAAGAGATATCTTGTTTTTGACAGGCAACTACAATAACTGTCCTCGTGAACATGACTTGTGATTGGCTGATTGTCATTGGGTGCAGCACTCTTGTTGAGTTTATTGCACTTTACAACAATACTGTACTATAAACAAGCTACAACCAGTTGCAAATATGATGAGACACTCCCACGGAAAACGACCTTTCTTGCTTCAAATCGCTCCTGGTCACAGGTCTGTAAAATATAACACTGACCTCCCTTCTCCCTCCCATTCAAAGTTGTTCCTCCAAGTTTTGAGTATGGTCTTGTTTTGCTAGCAACTTTGATAAGGGGTGGAGGGGGGATCACAAGCACAAGATCATGGACAGGCCATTTATGCCAAAATACGGAACAGTGTCTCAAGTACTTTTGCAACTGGTTGTCTCATTTAAGGTTTACTTCAACAAGCGATTTCCACGTCTTAAATTCCCAAAACGAAGACTATAACGACATAAATAAATAGAATGGCACTTTGTGTTGCTTTTCCCAGCCGATACATCATTGTCATTGATGGCAAACTGCCTAAAAAAGCGCTTAAGAATGTAGTGACTGGTAAATTTTGCCTCAGTTTTGTTGCAGCGCATGCGCCATTATCTACCGTGACATAGCTTAAAGTTTCGGCGTTGTAATTAAACTCTGAGAAGCGCGAATGCATAATAACAACATAATTTTCCTTTTCTTGGTATTTAGAGATACTATAGTTGCGAAGAAAGCTGCCAAACCTTCATTTTCACCCCTGTATCGGTAACGCAATGACATTTGATATGCAATGGCGTTATGTAATCGGTATACCGCGTGACTTATTTTTCAACATCGCTGTTAAAGTAAAACCGTTCAGTTTTTTTCATCTACTACGGTGAAAATAAGATGGTTATTAAAGTCCGTTAGAGCTAGAGAGCAGAAAAAGTTGTGTGCTATGTTAATTTCTATTTTCTGACGGTCTACCATCATCCACGGTCTACCATTCTGCAACAGTAAGAAATAGAATATATTATTATATTTATCTCATATGATGTAGACCGTGTAGACCGTGTAGACCGTTGAAGCACGTAAATTCCTGACATTGCTGTGCTGGAAAATTGCTTTTCTTGGGGATAGTGTCTTCCTTTTTGCAAAGAAATAAATTTCCTTACCAAGTACAGAACTACAAAGCCACGTTATATGCGAGCTCTCGCGACTATGTTACTGAAATACGCGCGTGAATTTTCATTATCTGATGCCTATAGCCACACTCGGGCTTCAAAATCGAGACAAAGTTGTAAGACGACCAAAGAGTAAACACAAATCCAAACTTGTGTTAAGTAAAGTAAAGTCGACAACAGCTGCTTTTTAGCGTAACTTTTCTTTCCTGTAAATGGCAGGCGATAAAAGAGGAACCACGTCCACGTACTTATCGGAAACAACAACAAAAAGCTATCTCCTTGATCTAGCGGGGCATCTTACGTCACTTTCCTTCCATAAATAAACATCTTTTAACCGAGTTCGAAGAAACTGTATTATTTTTCGCATCTCTGTAGCGTTTTAGGACCAAAAACCCCTTTCGTTGCAGCTTACTTAAGATGGTGTGGCATCTTTTGCCACGTGCCTCCTTTAAAAGCCCAATTTCTTGCATATTACCACATAAACAAAAGGGCCAACAACTGCCGTTCTTGTCTCGCCATTTTTAAACAGGCAAACCGACAAAAATGAAATACTGTTTTTTAATAACCACCTCCTTAGGTGCTAAGAGTACACCACGCTTTACCCCGTTTAATAATCGTGCACCACGGCTATAGGGGTATGAAGGACTCAGACAACCAGTTGCAAATATGATGAGACACTCCCACGGAAAACGACCTTTCTTGCTTCAAATCGCTCCTGGTCACAGGTCTGTAAAATATAACACTGACCTCCCTTCTCCCTCCCATTCAAAGTTGTTCCTCCAAGTTTTGAGTATGGTCTTGTATTGCTAGCAACTTTGATAAGGGGTGGAGGGGGATCACAAGCACAGGATCATCGACAGGCCATTTATGCCAAAATACGGAACAGTGTCTCAAGGACTTTTGCAACTGGTTGTAGCCAGCACTGCAGGCAATTTTAACCTTCTTTAAACCAACTATGTCTATACTATACACGATATGCTGGCCAACTGCACCGCAGGCTCTAAACAAGCCAGATGATATAAAAAGCAGAACTATATGTCAGCTCTAGTTCACCACTTTCCCTAGCTACTTGCAATAAACACACGAATATGATCAAAAAAGTCCTTTGCGATTTCTTCTGACTCTAAATCTTATAAATGTAACCTCCATAAGCGTGTTTAAACAATGAAACTCTTTTTTTTGAAAAATAAACTTAAAGTCAAAGTATATCAGTATCCCAAAAGGTGTCCCCTATCCCAGTACTAACCCCGCCTAACAGGGCTTAGCTTCACAGAACAAACAGGGCAAGGCAACTATGAGAATGATACGAACCGAAACCAAAATTAAAGTACCCATAAATGAAATAGCAAAAGTAACATAGGCTGCTGACTTTGGGGACCTCAAAAAAATATTTAATAATATCTCAGATCCCAATAACTAAAAGAGTTGATTTTCATACTCCAGGTACTGTATAGTGAAACAGTATACACATGACCTACAATCATACCCAAATTTTGAAAAAAGAGAAATCACAAAGTCATACCTGTAGTGGCTTAAAAACAGATAATGGCAAGCCAAGAAGAGGAAGTTTCTTGAACTACTTTTGAACTAGCAGTATACATGCAGTTTGTTTTTGTAACTGCTATTTCAATTTCAACCTCAGAAACCCAAGGAAAGCTTACACAGTATCAGAACCACAGGAAGAAAAACAATCAAAAAATCTTACTTCCTGTGGACCAGCCTTAATGGCAGATTTAGATCTGGAAAAACAGCATGGAAAGGTAATTCAACGAAGAGCAGGAGGAAACAATAAACTATTAGAAAAAGGGATGGAAACACCATCATCACTTGTCATCGATCTCCTGACAAGCATAAGCAACTGTTATTACTGAAGGGAAATACAAAAAGAAGGCTGTCAGTCAAGTCCCTGACAACAAAAATTATTAGTTCCTTCCCATGTACCTCAACCTAGATCTCTCCATCTGGTCCATCTCCAAAAACCTGATCACGAGTTATTAATTTTTTCTGTCTTCTCCGGGACACTGGGTTAGTGGGGCAACTGGAATCTTTTGCATAATTTATTCCATTTTGATAATGGCATGCAATACATACACAGGGTGCAAAGAAAATCATTTTTACAGCTTGCCATTCAGGCAAGCTGAAGCTCGCATTTACTAACCCAGATGTCATTTTAACTGTGGCCCCAAAAACTTTTTGACTGGCAGAATTGATTTCATAGTTCTTCTGTTTTTAACTTGTCCGTCGGGCAAGTTAAAAACAGAATTCACTAGCCCGATAGCAAAATCCACTAGCCCCGGGCTATCAGACACTACTTTCTTTGCACACTGCATACATGTACATTTTTCGTAAGCAGTGAACATTGACCACCAAGAGGATTAGTACAGTGAAGTTTACATTTTGTATTATTTGCTGTACGCTGGAATTGGTTTTTGGTCTCTAAATAAGTTATCAAAAATAAACAAATCTCTCATCAACTCATCTTACCAGCATCTGCCAGGGGTGGATCCAGAAAATTCAGAAAAGGGTGGCTGGGATACTTGCCCACTTGCCAGCTATATAGAAACGTTTTATTGTTCTGAGAATTCTATAAAAATAATACAAAATAATTTCAAGGAAAAAAGGTCCCCTTTGTCCCACCCCTAAATCCTCCCTTACTGTTGCTTAATGTCACAGCTCCTTTGTTACTGAGAAGAAGCTGATAGGTGCCTCAATCACAGTGAGGTGAAAATTAAAACTCATTGCCCTTTGAGCAAACTGTTGCTGAAGTTTAGTAGCCATAGTAAAGCATTCATGCTGGTCAACCAACCCCAGTCCCCTTTTCTGTAGCATTTCAGATTACTCTTTATCTTGGCAAATGCTGCTTACTCACTGGACACCCCATGAGTTGCCTCACTTGAGCCCTGGGCTATCAGATATACAGGGTGTTCCAAAAGATTGTTCCTCTAATTTCATGCGCTATAACTTTTGATCAAAACTTCATTTTTACATGAAATTTCTAAAATATGTTTCTTACTCTATCGAGTACTTGTGTTCAGAAGTTCAGTTACCGGCATCCCCCCTTTGTTTTTTATCACACCCTGTAGCCGTTAAGTGAGATAAGCCATGTAGCATGTAGAGCCCCGTAGATGATTCATTTTGAGCTTTTTTATCACCTAGTATGCAGGAGTCACTTCGACCCCCAAACAATATAATTTTGTAGATAAGGCAGCTGAAGCAATATCTTTTGGGCATGGATCCAAGAAAAGATGATCATTCCGTCCCCTTTCCACAGTAAGGCTTTTGTTCTTCTTTACAAATTTGAGACGAGCTGAATGTTGCTTGGCGGATGGCCCTGGCCGGGAGTAAAGGTTTTTTGCCATCTCAGGGGTCTCCAAACTTTGCTTTTCGTAAACTTACTCCAGACTTAACTTGCTAACTGTTGTAAGATCTACCTCGCTGGGTTTTCTGTTTTGTACATGGCCTAATGTTTAAAACTACTTTAACAGTTTTATTCAGGACTTTCGGTCTTCCCTCTCGTTTCTTGTCTGTAAAACCTTCATTTCTCTGTGACCATCTTACCTCCCAACATTTGGATTTTTCCATTTTTTTATGGAATTTCTTTAACTGAAAAGCTAGTAGATAGAAATACATGCTTCTGCTCGCACGTGGCTGAGTGTTTTTTTTTGTTGAGAGGGTTTATCTTTCAGGATATTCACACAAAACAAGTTAGGAGTTCGAGCATTTCGGGCTACAAAATGCAAAAAATATATGGCAGGAAAATTTACTCGTGCAGCCCACCTTTGGCGTGACATTACACAAAAAATCGAATTTGAGACAAAAGATGGCACAAGAAGTATGAAATATTAAATTAGATTGAAAGTCACAACTTTAGTTTAAATTATGCGCTGATCAAGTCCAATCGTACTGCGTTACAGACTTATAAAGGAGAGGAACGAACTTTTGGGACACCCTGTATAGCCCTTTGTTACAACCTGTCAATGGTGTGCCAAAATAGTGACAGATTATAGTGATGAAAAAAATTGTGAAAAATTGACTGTTTTGATGCATTTGTATACTTTAAAAAACTATGAAATCTGTAGATTCAATAACAAAAAAATATGCCATTGGCCTGAACTTAATCCATAAGGTTAAGTCTCAACAATTATTCAAAAACATCTATAAGAGAAACTTGAATATTAAATGTGTCTGCTACTCAGCTTTTGAAACATCATGTACAATTCTTTCTAACTTTCTAAGCTTGTTGTAAATCTTTATACCGTAAATTTTCATCAATTGGTCTATTAAAATCTCATTCTAGAAAAATCACATAAATTGACAAGACTAGACTTTTATGGATGGATTATGTACGCTGTACCCTCTTAAATGCAAATTCCTGACTCCCTTTAAATGGCAAAAAAAGAAAATAACATTATTAAAAATATTTTCAGCAATATGTTCAAGATGCAATAATGATTCAAGCAGAACGGACACTTCTCTAATACAGACACCTCTATTATTATGGAGAGTTTCCAATGTCCGGTGACAAAATTCTCATGTATTTTCTTTAAAAAAGAACCTCTATAATACGGACTCTCTCTAATACGGACAATGGGCACTAAATCTTGGCCCGAGAGAGTAAATTAATATAAACTTAACCTCTTTACTATGGACACTGTAGTGATCGGGTGAAATTTTTACCGGATCCCGATCAGGTGAAGTTGCACAGGGTAAATCCCATCTAGTCTGGCTGATGAGCTAGGCAAGGTGACTTATAAAGCCCAGTCGCCATATATACCAAACAAATAATTTGCAAAAGGTGTACAGAGGAAAATAACCAACTTTTTGAAGGCTTCAATAACTACAGATAGCATCGAAGATCTTTTGTGTTACATTCTCTACTCTAGTTACTGTTAATACTGCCTTGCAAAATAGCGAAAGACACTTTCAGAATTGTGCAAATACATTACAACTTTTTACATGCAGCATTGTGCTGTAGCTCGTTTCGTCTTAAAGCAGTGATCATGATTTGTCTACGACTGTACGCAGACGCGGATCTAGGATAAATACTGACCGATTTCCTAAACGAGGGGCTCAGGGAGCAAGCTTCTAGGGGAGCCTGGATGCACCCCCGGGAATTTTGGGGGGTTTTAACTCCCTGAAGTTCCCTTTCCCCGGTTTCTGTCTACTGCCCGGAAACTGGAAAAAAGAAAACATTTGTACAGACCATTTTCCAGATTTCAACTTGGAAAGTTCTACAACTATTATTAAAAATATATTTATTATGAAAAACCTGACCGATTTCCGTAAAACAGTGGAAACCGGTTTGGATCCGCGCCTGGTACGTATGTAGGTGATATGTACAATTTTGTATGCTACTGAAAGACAGTGTCTTTGTACTGTGAATTAATAAACTTAAATGCAGTTTAAAGACGAGTGTAAGCCTGGTTCTAGCTACTGAACACTTAAAACTGTAAATGGAGTCATAAAAGTGACGTCATCGTAGTGATCAGCTCTTTTATACAGACACCTCTCTAATACAGCTGTACGGACACTTCGCTCTGTCCTTTCGGTGTCCGTATTAGAGAGGTTTGACTGTAATGGGTTCGATTCCAAGAAATCAATTTCAGGGAACTTAACCTACTTTCTGACATTGAAAGCAACTGACTTGAAATAATAATTATTGCAAAAAAAGTTTACAAAATGCAAAGACTTCTTAATACTACATGTATACTACTTTTACCACAAAAACATACTAAAAACAAGGGTTATTTGTTGCCTGACTCACAACTTACAGTTGACTGTGTTTTGAGTAAACTGTAATGTGTAGTTCCAGAAAACATCCATAATATCCCCCCCCCCCAACCCCTACGGAGGGCACTATTACTTTATATCACCCTCACCCCTATAATTTCCATTCCATTCAAGCAGTATAACCCTTTGATACATGAGCAGTTAATAGAGTCAAGATTCAAGCTGTGATACATATATATGCTACCACTGAAGGGCCACGAGGCAAATCCACACAGTTGTTTCAAGCTGTTGGGCAACACAACGTGAGACTAAATGGCAAGCTCCTGAGAGAAGAGAGCCAAGACATTAATATGGTCCAGCAACTGTTAGAGAGGCCAAAATAGCAGTGTCTGTTCGTTCTTGGCTGACTATGCTTTAACACAGCAGCATTTCGTGGCTGCTGGAACAAAGCGTGAGCAACAGGCTGCCATCTTCAAAACAGATGGAAGACCAATCTAGTGGAAAGAAGAGTTTTAAGATGGCGAAAGTCTGAAGAAAGTGCCATAATTGGTCAAATAAGTTGTAGACTGTCCTTAAGTTTTCCTTGTGTTTTCCCATCGAATGCTTTTCAAACCATTCACAAAAATGTCGGGATATTCTTAACAAAACAACCCTTCATTTTTTTATTCATTTTTTTTTCTTAGAAATCACGTGATTTTGCATACCTTTGTGATTTTGTTACCATGTTTGGATACACTGTAATGCAAGTCCTCCTTGCGTGAACAACATGAAAATATTTTCCCATATGTAGAATTTGAGAAAAAATTAATATAATTGAGGTTCCTTAGCTTGTTTCATTTTTGTATAATACATTACATCAATCCAGAACAGTTTTGTCCAGTGTACTAATGAGTCAGTAGAGCATCTATGAAAGAACCAGTAAACAATAAACAATTACCTCCTTTCAGTTAAAAACAAGGTTAGATGAAGGCTGATAGAACATGACCATAACACAGAGAATACCACAATTACATTGTGAAATATAAAGCAATGAGCTGGATGACCGGCATTATTCATGAGCCGATGACATATTAGATACAATTAAGGGGGGACTACATCACACAGGTAAGCTGTGAAAAAAGCATTCAGCTATATTAAACTGTTATAAATGTAAGATCATCAATAAAAACAATAATTCTTGTTTCAAAGTCCCTGGAAAAAAAGACCTTGAGAATCTGTTCCCACCCCCTTGGAAATTGCTTCCTCTTGGATCCCCTTCCCATTGGAATTTCTGATGCCCTCCGTGGGGGGAAGTATAAACCGCATCCTGGTGTGGAGGATAACAGTTTCCATTTTCTCATGAACCTATGCAGGTATGCATGTAATATAGTTCCTGGAGTCACTGCAAGTTTTTCCTTAAATTTTTTAAACAGTTTATTGTTGTTAAATGTACATGTATTTTCTGCTGACACTAAACATGAAAGGCATTTTAAAATAACCTCAGTGAATTGGTAATGAACAAATGTAAACACAGCACTGGTTTACCCATTAAGTGAACTCACTCACTTCAATTCCTCATGAACCTATTGTTGTGGTGCATAAAGCTACCATGGTGGCCAATCATTTACATAAAACTAGTATTAAATGAGGTACAGTAACACCAGCAAATAAGAACCTACTTTTTTTAAAGTCTGGCAAAATAGGTTCTTGTATTTTGGGGTACTTAATGGCAATTTAGGCTACGTAGGTTCTTAATTAGGTTCTTAGTTTTTACGTATGAAGGAGATAGATTGTTGATTTAAAATCACAAAAATAAATTAACTTTTTAAAGTTATTCATAACAATTGTATTATGTCATATAACCCTAACAAAACTGATGACCAAATTTCTTCTATAATTAGTCTCAATTGTAGATTCAGAATCTGTAGGCCATGTTTTGTTCCTTATAAATAGTCCACAAAGAGAAGACATGGTCCCTGCAGGGTTGAACATAGCGGAGACCATGGAAACTGGCGATATAGAGAATTGCGGCATAACTCAGGAGCTCGGCACGAATGTTTTGTGAAGAAAGCTTATAGGAAAGGTTAATGCAAAAGACTTAGAGCTTCTCTGGAATAGGTTGGTCCATGAATTCTATTGCTTAAAAGTGCTGATTACTTTGGAACAAGTGGTCAAGAAAAAGAAGAATCTTAATGAGCAAAACTTCGATCAATGGGGCAGATGGTGTGGCTAACTGGTCGGGTGTTGTAAACTTTCATTGTTTCATTTTCAGCCATGACTGAAATGACATGCCATGTTCATCACTTTTTTTGCTCTCTGGCAATGATGTAATTTCTCTCATACTCGAATCTATAGGCCCTTAATTTTTGTGTATTTATACACATGTACTCAATCAATTCAGAAACAAATTGTCAAATACCATATATAAAATAAAATATCTTGAAGAATACTTGACTGTCAATAAACTAGGAAGTCAAAAACTTGTCACAAGGAAATCCTGCTTTATGTAGATGTAATTGCCTCCTCATTTCTTAAGCAAGCGAGACTTATGAATATACCAGGTACCTAAAAAATAACTCATAGGTACCCCCCTTTTACAACTGATAGTTACCCTCCTTTTTAAATTGTTTATCATAATTTAAGCTTAACTTGCAATGATGATCTTCCTTGGCCTAACCCATTCGCCCCTGAACTGCCCGTAACCGCCCGTGCGGATCCAGGTCCTTTCTACCCTTTGTGACGTCATCAGTTTTAATGGTCAAGGACAACTTTCTTCGCTAACTTGTGCAGAGTGAACAGATCTTTCAAACCATACCAGAATGAGCACAATTCAGTCAAAGACACCGGAGAAAAAGCAAAAAACCACGTGACAAGGACCTGAAAATCTCCATGAAAATCTTGTTCCATTACCCACCTACCTTTCCTTTCACCTAATCCTAAGATCCTAACAGCTTTCCTAAAACCTCTTCCCACCAAAATGAAGCCTACTAAATGCCCAGCAAGAGAAAAAAAAATGAGGCAAGAAAAGCGAAAAAAGAAGGGAGGAGAGAAAGCGAAAAGTAAAAGTCAAGACTGCTGTGTCACTTTTAAACCCAAACACTATGTCGAAATTTTGCTTTCTGCGCATGCCCGAACTTCGCAAGCTGATATTTTGCATCTGGATCAGAAGGCCGCCAAGTGTAGGAACCTGTAAACCGGTTTGTGGTAAGTTTTAGCTCTTTATAGCACGACAGTGACCAGAAACCACTCGACTAGCTTCAAAACGCGTTTTTCGGCAAAATCTCCAGGAGCGAATGGGTTAACTTGCTTCACAATATCATGTTTGAATCCCGCAGTCGCAAGGACATATGTGAGCATTTTTGATTGGCTAACTAGTTTGTTACACAGTTTAATGTGATTAGCCTGATTTGAATTAAGCATTGACAGGCCAAACACGACTAATTTGTATAATATATAGCTTGTGAGAAGGGAGATTGAGCTTTTGATAGTGCAATAACGTGACCGAAGAGTCAGCTTGAACAACAGTGGTTTTTCTTGCTCTCTTTTTGCGTGATTTATGCAGTGCATGGAGTATTCTACACTGAGCAAATTTTATTTTACCACTTTGAGTGTTGCATTTAGAAGTTGAGGAAGCTAGTCTGTTCCATGCATATTGAGCAATTAGTTCCTATGGTTTATGTTTCTGCAGATGTTTTCTGACACTGGATTTGATCACAAATGCAGTTTACCACGAAATGATTTTCTTTTACCTCTGTTTAATACAGTGGCCCACAGGGGACATGCAGCAAATAAAAAAGTTTCTGCAAAACAAATAAACTTGCTGCAAATAAAAGCAGTCGTTGCAAATTAAGTGACAGGAAATTATGCGCACGTACTGACGGGAAGAGGAGGACTCAGTATAGTTGTATCCAGGGCCCACTCACGAAATGATTGGCCTAATCCTCAGTGACAGAAAACTTATTTGAGTTCAATGGAAACAATTATCTTCAAACCCATGGAGTTGCATTGGGCATAAAAACAGCAGTGTCCTTTGCAAATATCTACAAGGCAGAGACTGAAACAAACCTAATCCAACATAGAAATACCAATGAAAATGTTTCATTGATGACGTTTCCTTTCTTTGGGACTGTAACAGAAAAGACCCAACTTTTTCTTAAAGAAACTAACAAATCCCATCCCAAAAATGAAGTCCACGGCCGAAATATGAAATGACAAAATAACTTTCCTTGATACAACAGTTTTCAAAGGAGAACAACTCACAGAGAAATCCATCTTCATGGTTGGACATCAAATCCCACTATAAGCCGACTAAAACCTTTCAATATGTACACTTTATCTCGTTCCAGCTACGAGGGTAAAAAGAAGTTTCATTAAAGGCGAAGAAATAAGATTGATTAGAAACAACTCCTCAAAAAAAACATTTGAAGAGTGCCTTGTGAACTCAAAGCACACAAAATCCTAAACCGGATATAGAAAGGTCGTTGTCAGGGGCCAACCTTGACTCGAGACACTGATAGGGGCTAAAACAAAACAAAAAGATAAAGAGAAACTATTGCCTTTCATTACAACATATCACCCAACGGTACAAGACCTTAAAAAAGATGTTGATGGCAAACTGGAGTCTACAGGCCTAATAAGAAATCAGCCTCTGCAGTGCTGAAAACAGTTTAAGACCTCCCATCATATCCTACAAAAGACATGCTTGAGTGCAAAAACGTAACTTGAAGGCGGTTGATAATTCAACGCAACCACAAAAACCACATTGGGAGTCCTTGCAGGTCTGCCTTTAACTTCCTTACAACTATACTGAGTCCTCCTCTTCCCATCAATGCATGCGCATACTTTACTGTCACTTAATTTGCAGCAACTGCTTTTATTTGCAGCAACTATTTTATTATTTGCTGCAATTATTTTTATTTGCAGCAACTTTATTTAATTTGCGACAACTTTATTTTATTTGCAGCAACTTTATTTAATTTGCCGCAACTTTTTATTTGCAGCATGTCCCCGTGGGCCACCGTAGTTTAAGCCTTACGCTTTTTTCTTGTGGCTAAATAACCTTAGTTTCTTTGGTTTCTCTAAAATGCCTGCACCTGGATAGCCACATGTAGTAGGTTTATTTTTGGCTGTGAAGATAATGATTTCTGAATTTTTTTTTTTTTTTTTTTGGATGCTAGAAGCCTAGAACTGTCGGCTAGATTGCAGAATACGCGACAGTGCATCTGCAGTGATTGGAAGATGCTGGAAAACCAGTGGGCAAATTTATACAAGCAAATTCTTATAAAAAAATCACAAGGAATTCTCTCAAAGTATTTTTTTTTGTGCAGAAGAAGGCTTTAAAGTTTGAACTGCTTTTTTTATTATTTGCTGTAAACTGCAAACGATCATTGCCAACTCCCTTCTGTGAATTTTGACATGTCACTGTGCCTTTTAATATTGCCCATGTGCACGCGAAGAATTAGGCCAATCATGAGGCGCATAACATTAACGTTAACCCGCAAGAAACCTACTTATCAAAAACACTCACATATGTCTTTGCGACTCTGCAGGATGTTAGAATGAACTTTTATGCAGTTGTTCGCAAATGGACTATACAAATGGTTTAGACGAGTGTGTGGGCTGGCTGCAACATAGGCTAGGTATTTTTGCATGGGTATTAAAGTGGCAAATTTCTGCCAGAAGGTTCTTAATCCACAGGTTCTTATTGGTGGGTGTTTACTGTATTTAAATGTTTCATGAAGAACAAAGCATATAAAATAATAAATGGATATGTTGTAGTTAAGTTTTTATCTCAGGTAATTTTTTTTTCTTTTGTTTCAACTTCATTAGCATACATTACCCTACCCAAAACAAAAAAAAAAAAAAAAAATTACATGAGGTAGAAAATTACAACTAATACATTAAGGTGACTGCATAAACACATAAATAAGCTAATTTTTCAAATAAAAAGGGTTTGATATAAATAATTGTTAAATTGTACATAGTTAAAACCCTATCACTCCCAGAGTCAATTATGGAACCACAACATTTAGTTCTTACCTTGAGCCCCTGGACGAAACCCCTTTATCAGTACTCTCACACGGTACTATTTGTTTTCAGTATTAGACGAAATGAAATTTCGACTTCTTCGTTAATAACGTTTTGATTTTGTCTGAGCACTTTTGGAAGTGAAGAGTAAAAACATCAATAACTTTACATGCATACCGCCGTGCCAAGTCCCGCGGTATTGCTGGCATAAAGGCAGTAATCGTTATCCCTCTCACGATACCAAAGTTGAAGCTTTCCCGCCGCATCATCATCCCCACTCCACCATGACACGCTTCCATGTGCCACACAACTCTGTGTAAAGCCCAACTCACTGAGCCAACTGAGCCAGTAAGAGGCCATTTTGTTTATTGGAAGAGCACCTCGTCCCCAGGCTCCAACTTAATGAAAACCGCACCTGCCGCAAGGACTTATGGGCTGCATTTGTGCTCTGAAGTGTTTTTTATTTTTTTCGTTTGTTTTATTTGAGGCTCTCAATGGGGTTAACTGATAGGCGTAAAACGGGCCAAAATTTAGCTGATAGCCGTAAAAATTTAAAAATTTAACCGTTAGCCGTGAATAGCGTAAAAAGAGTTCACCGTAAAAGAAAGTATTCCCTAGATTTGCTACTTTTAAGGAAGGTACTAAACTCACTTATGGTTGCGTTTTTTATTTCCCGGCTAGTGTGACTCCGTACGCACGTTAGGCGAAGCGCCTTTTAGGTGTTAACCAAGACCCAGGCTCCATTTCCGGCGCTTTCTTTGGGGAACCAATTTTTCCATAGCGAAATTGTGGCTTTGCTGGGGATTAATATTTGCAATTTTCAGGAGGCCGTGCCCTCAAAACAGTAGTGAAACAACACGCAGAGATGTCACTGTTTTAAAACACGTTGCCGATAAACAACATTTCCCTGTTTTTCTCGGACGCTACGGTAGACATCGCCATGCCTAGTCCCTGTTCGGCGTCTTCCCACGCAATCTCGGTCAAGGCATTTCAGTGGCGAACCTCGCTCGGACCACATGACCCGAAAGGCATCAGCCGCGCGGAATAATGCGGCCTACGGGCAAGGCAACGGCAAGACAGTCGTTCCGTACAGTCCTTCGCTATCATTAGAAACACTGACACGGGAATTTTGTTACTGGCTGTTTTCACACTAGACCTAGAAAGGATCATCCGTCTGAGATTAGCCTGTGTACAGTCGCGCCTCCCCACAGACAACCCTTTCCGATTTTTTCTCAGGGAGGGGCGGCTGTACACAGGCTATCTGGAACGGATAATCCTGTTTTCAAAAGTCAGGCGGATTGTTTATGCAAAATTAAACTATTCCATTGCCAAATTAAGACGTATCGACTATCTGACGCGAATCATCAACGGATAACCCGTCTCACACGAATAATCCTTCTCAGTGTGAAACGGCCATTTGGTTATAATGAATGTCGCGCCCCGGCCTTGAGTTGGGCGTTCGCGTGTCTGCTTTTTTGCTTTTCACAAAGATTATTTTTAAATTGACTATTGACATTTCTATGTGTAAAATAATATCACAAGTGCAATACTTCATAAAAAGTATGATCTATCAAATGTAAAAATTTTTCAAAGAATAGCTTATTTCATCCCCAGATGATCCGAAGACCTTTATTTTGATTTAAAGATACAAAAATACAGGTTAATTAATATTTAACTTTTTGAAACAAAAACAAGTTAATTTTAACTTTTCGTTAACCGTAACTGAAAAAACTAACCGATAGCCGTAGAAGAGCCAAAATTTTAGCCGATAACCGTGAAAGCCACCACCCCATTGAGACCTCTTATTTCCCATGTGGGGGGAAAGAAAACTCAGACAAGATCAACAAAATGCACATCCAAGGTGAAGTTTTTCATTTTCTTCAAAATGCTTAATGTTTGAAAACGATGCTCTGTGCTCAAGTAAAATTATGCTGACAAGTACAGGCAAATAGAGAAATTCTCAGTGTGACTGAATGGAGAGGCAAACACTAAAAAAAGCGTAAACCCGGCATAAAATATGTGAAAGGGAATTTTCCCAGCCACGATGTTCTCTTTTTCAGTTTTAAAAGCGTGTGATGTCACCACCGGGATTACTACTCTCTCTTTAACCTGTCGGGCCTGCTTCACTTTTTTTGAAGATTTTTCTTTTGTAGCCTGCTCGTTTGCTTTACCCAGGCGAAAATGGTCTACGGCGCAAGCGAAACGAAAATACTGGCTAAGTGTAGGTTATGTTCTCGTCCGATGCTTGCTGTTTTAGGAACGGACAGTTAAAACAATTTAATGATGGAGAGGGATGGGAAAGCAAAAACATTTTATACAGGCCAAAAACGCTTGAAAAAATTCATGCAAACCACAATGAAAACAAAAAGAAAACTCCAGAAAATCCAACCCTTACCCTTTTATATACCATATTTTGACGAAAAGGTCCTTTTCGCATACGATCTATCAGTGACAAATGGTGCCTCTTCCACATATAATTGTTTATATTGTTTATAGAACTTTGTATCCCTTTGACTGCTGTAAATGCACTTTTTTTACATAGAATAGCCTGTACACCGACGTTGTTGTTTTTTTTTTGTTCCTACTTCCTTGCACTGGTGGTCAATAAATCCCCTGCGGTTTACATTTTATCACCCGCGCTCGACGGACTTTTGACGAGGAAGTAGAGAGTCTGTCAACAGGCTACATTAATTAACTTCAAAACAGAACGTTTTCTGGACTTTTCAAAGCCATTTCATCTATCTGTTAGCCCTACTTGGCCCTTTAACAGACCCAAATGACAGATTTCCTACCCTTTAATATGCTTAAACTAGTGAAATCACCAATCTTTCTTATACAGCTATTTCGAGAAAGGTTGTCGGAAGGCTGGTATTGCCAGCCGAAATATTGTTATGAAAAAAAAAAATACACGTTGTTCTGAATCAGCGTTGCACTAGTCTTTTGACTTCGTTTTTGCATATATATATTAGCTGTTTTTGGCTTGTCAACATTTAACTCAAATCGGACTAATCACAAACTGTGTAAGAAACTAGCTAATGAAAAACACCAACATAGGTAATCCTTTCCGGCGGAGCCTGCCCGCCGTAGGCCAATATAGGAAAACCCCGGGTCTGGTTTTTTTAAAATATACTATTCTTAAACATTCTCTTTATTTCCAGCCCGGAAGTTAAAAAATATCGGCGTTCAGTCCTGAACACATTGAGTGATGCCATAAACAACAAGTTTACTCCGCTACAAGACGATGCCCATCCCTCTCCCCTGAGTTATTTTCGAATCCTTTTTCTTTGTCTTTAAAACGCGCATCTTCCATATACATGCTAAGAAGCTGTTTTTTATTAAAAGGCCGGGAATAAAATATATAAAACATTTCAATAATTGAAGTATTTGTTAGTTTCCGAAAGCAGAAATACGTATTATCAAGTGAGAACTGAACGGGACAGAGGGTAAGGCCCCAGTCAGTTCAGCAGGCCAGCGGCTTTGGAAAAATATGACAATCATTGCACCAAACGTTATTTTAGGACAATTAAACGCTGTTGCTAGGATACATAGAAAATGTTAAATTCCCTTCACAGCTATGCCACCGTTCTTTTATCGCTTTTAGGTCTCGGACTGCGCTGCTGCTTATCTAAAGTTCTTTAAAAACAAACGGCCTTTGACAGTTCATAATGGAAAGAAACAACCTCATTGAACAACAAAAGCAAGACTTAACCCATAGAAAATAATCGTAATGAAAACTGTCCTTAACACTGCTATCACTTTATTTAATCCTCAGAATGCTGGAAATTACGTTTGAGAATTTGGTTTTCAATTTTTGTGAACGGAAGCATGTCCTGAGACTGACCCTCTAAATTACAGGAGACCTGACACCCCCTCACTACTGTTTTTGTCAAATAGCCAGGTTGATCATGTATTTATTGATAAATAAATTATTAACATCCCGGAGGTCTATCATGTAAAATCACATGTAATTCCACATAAAAAGCGGTCTACAATATGTAACATGCCATCATTAAAAATTTGCATAGGTTATAGCATTATTTGTTGTTGGCATGAACGCCACGAGTGATAATTCAAAATGGTTATACGAGGCACTTTTTGTATTTATGCCAAATATCACGTACATTATTTGTCATACTACTACCCGCAAAAGGCTTGTAATTTTCACATGTAGCTATTTCAAAAAAAAGTTGAAAATACGTATACCACTGCTCTAGGCCAATCAAATTGCAGAAATTTCATTTCGTAGTATAATGGAAGTAAATACAGCAAATGACGTGAACAAGTAATTTTAATAACCTTGTCCAAAGAGCAATATTAAAAAAAAAAAAAAAAGAGAAAGCTAGAGTATGAATGACTCCCAGTCCTAAATTGAATATAACGTCGACTAAAAATGAACAAAGATTACCAAATAAGTTTGTTCCCGACATTTGGTGTTTATTTGAGGTATCATCTTTTGTATTTTGACATTTTTATATATTCTTATTTGAAGATGGATATTACAATTTTCCAGTTTTCACAAAGCCTGGGTGACGAAAATATCCAATCCGTGCAACCCCGGTAAAGGTTGGACTATTTGGATAGAGTAAGACGATGGGAGTGAGGAGAGATAACGGCTGTATTCACAGGCCTGCAGGTTACTAGACTAAACTTGTTCTTGGTACTGAAACTTGACCTGGCGTGCTCAGGCCGAAAGTCAATTTAAATCAATTCATTTGTTGTGGCTCGAATCCCGAAACATCGAGTTTGATTCCAGTTCGAGTTCGAGTTCGAGTTCATTGCGAGTTACATTGTTCAGGCGGTGTGTGCGCTAAATAAAAAGATTGTTTTATTACTAATTTTTCTTGTAACTGTTCAGCATAATTTTATGATATAAATTTTAATATATACTGCTGTTGATCCCGCAGTTTGTTTTTCAGGCTTCAGGTATATGAAAGGGAAGGGATTTCACTTGTTGGAGCATACGAAAGGGTAGGGAAAATCCAATCTTTGGGAAATCTGTCATTTGGGTTTGTGAAAGGGACAAAGGGCTAATAGATGAATTTTATGGCTTTAAGTCGAAAGAAAGTTCAATTTTGTAATTGATTCCTATTTAAAAGACAGTGCATTTACAGCAGTTAAAAGGATACAAAGTTCTAAACAAGGTATGTGAAAGGAGTACCATTTGTCAATAGAAGGTATACTAAAGGGGTACCTTTTCCGTGAAAAATGGTATATAAAAGGGTAAGGGGTTGGACCTTGGGGCGGAGCCTTCCAGTATAAAAATTCATTGAGTACCCCCCGAAGATGCCTCAAGCGTTAAGTCATGTCTGCACTTACCAATTATTTCACTGATATATCATATCCGGCTTTGTCACAGGGTCTAGAGGAGATGTGTTTGTCGCCAGAACATCAAAACCCGTCGAAACCATTGAAAATGGGTTATTTTTGATCGCGTTACAGTTTTGTCGTTACACATTCTATATACCGCAAACCAAGAGAACCGTGAGGGTTTGCAAGATTGGCACTTTCGTGCCTCGGTTGTTCTTTCGGCGACGTGCCGTGCGCAGCGAGGATATAGCTTGCAGTTATTGATTTTCAAAACGGCGAACAACAAAGTCGATCCCGGTCAGATAAGAAGCGTAGAAACCGTTTACATTAGATTCGTAAAGATCCCACTGGGCTAATTAATCGTGCCAAGGACAGGTATAGACATTTTCAAGGTGAGAAAGTAATTTATTTATTCACACGAAACTCCTCAGGACCCTATGACCTAAGTGGTCT
>CALNXK010000306.1:0-2500 GCA_942486035.1 Porites lobata
TTGATTTTGCTGGATGTTGAATAATAGTCCAAACTCTTTACAACAGCTGCTTTGGGAGCAGACGTTTAAGTAGCCTGCGAAAACATCCGTTTCTCCTTGCTCTTCGCCGCTCGGCACGTTTCGCGCGAAGGAAAAACTGCGACTCAGCGACAGAAATTCCATACTGATGACCTAAATCAATGTTTAAAAATAAATCCGGTAGTCATGGGGGTTCCAAATGCAAATTTGTTCAATTTTACGTTTCTCCTGGTCGATTTTGGTGAAGTGTTGTGTTCATCTACGAACGAGCTCCAGCAAAACTCAAATGCTTTTTCTAGAGAAGAATAAATTCCACAAATATTGACTGTTTTGTTAGAGATTCGTCGCGTTTACATTTGACCTTTGTGGCCTTTTTGTCTTTTTTCTGTCATTCGTAAACAATAGCTAAAACAATGTAACTACTCCGTAGACCAATCAGGGCTTCTGACCGATTCCGGAGAGATTTTACGTCATCAGTATGAAATTTCTGTCGCTCAGTCGCAGACAGTCGCAGACGTTTTAGCTCTCAACATTCCTTTCCCATTGCAGGCGTTTTTGACAGGCTAAACGCGACTAAAACGGGTTACCGTTTTCCTTCTTTTTTCCTTCGTTAAGGTTATATTCCCTTGTTTTTGCCGCTCTGAATCTAACATTTTTTGGAGGTTAGAAAGTTTTTCCAGTGTTTCATGCAGATCGAGTAACTAAAACGAGGTCAACTTTCCAGAAAAAAGTACAATGTGATTGGCTAAGCATGGGAAAGGAATGTTGTTTTCGGTTGAGCAGGCGCTTGTGGGGAGGGAGCTCCCCTAAAACGTATCGCAGACGTTCCTCCTCCCGAAATGTCCCCAGCGGCGAGGAACGTGGAGAAACGGATGTTTTCGCGGGCTAAGAAGTAAGCAGCTTCTGTGAGGCAGTGAGAGGAAGTAGTTTTCACTAATAAATGAATTTTAATATTACTTTACCTTCATGGCCTTTAAGCTCGCATGTTGGTGATCTTAGGCAGGCTGTAGCTGAAGCATCTGGGTTATCAACACCTTCAATAAAACATTAAAAGTTGACTGAGAAAGTTTTCTTTTTAAAAATACTGTTTTGGACAAAAGTTGAATTTCATTTTCCCTTAGCTTGTCTCTCTGATTGATTCATAAACATGATATTCTGATTAAAAAATATATATATCTACACCTAGGAAATGCAAAAAATATAGTCAGGAAGTATGTATGTAGTCAGGAATCTTAACAGCTGATTTTTTTTAGTAAAGGCTGGCTAATGAGCATTTCCAACCAACACTGTTTGTTTTTCTTTATTCTTACTTAACAACATGAACACTCAGTCCCTCTTCACAATGATGTAATATTTACCCTCAAACTCTTCATCTGTTATGTTATCAGCTTCATCTGCCGAGCCGGGATGGGAGCGCTGTTAAAAAAGATTTACAATAAAGCTTCAACTAAATTAATGACAAGCAAAGAGTGATTATTTATTACATTATAGTGGGGCTGTCAATCGCGCAAAAAGCGTGCTCAGAGGAGCACCATGGGTAGTGCTTAGCAAGAACATACTTTTTTATTGGGGACACTGTTCTTAGTCTCCTACTGGAGACGGAACCGCCGTTTTACTTGGTTATCCAAGCCACCCGAAGGTCTAGCTGTTTGCAGGGCAACAGGCAGTAACTTCAACCCTGAGTATTAATGTCCAGCATGGGAATAGAGCCCGGGACCTTCTGCTCTGCACTCAAGCGCTTTACCAACAGAGTTTATCCTACCGCGGTAGAAACGGTTGGTGAGAGACCATCATCATCATAAGCAGCATCATGATCAAAGTTTGCAGGGCAACAGGCAGGCTGTACCTTCAACCCTGAGTATTGGTTCGGCATGGGAATAGAACCCATGACATCCTGCTATGCAGTCAAGTGCTCTACCGACTGAGCTACCCTACCGCAGTTAAAAGAGGTCACTTTACTAGAAAGGTTTCGCTTTTAGTGTGCCCTCTAACCAGTGTTTTAAAACTTGTCTAATATGATTGTTCGTGAAACTTTCTCTTACCTCTTCAGGTTTTGAGACAATGGCCCTCCAGATATGACAAGTTCCATCTCCTGATCCTAAAAAGGGAAAATTGAGAGTATATGCATCAGCAACAAGGAAAAGCCTCAAAGCTAAATCGTTGTGTTCAAGTGATTCTAGTTAAATATTGCAGGCATAACTATACACAACACTGTCTGGCAAATACATTTTGTGTAGACTGCCTTGTATTATTTAAACTTTTCATTTTAAAGTTTACCATTTACTGTGAAGAAACTCCAACATTTTAGAAACAAGAAACTACAGTCATGTCCAAATGGCTTCAGATGAAACTTTCTACTTGAGAGTAACTAAGATATCTTGAAATAACAGGTTAGTGACTTGATAATTGTAGGATACCAGCTCACAGTGGACAAGGCTTCTAATTACAAACAGCTTACAATGTATATGTTGTAGTTAATTTT
>CALNXK010000306.1:7500-92500 GCA_942486035.1 Porites lobata
TTTTTAAGGAGAGGGGAAAACCGCAGTACCCGGAAAAAACCTCTCGGAGCAAGGGAGAGAACCAACAACAAACTCAACCCACATCTGGGGTCGACGCCAGGATTCGAACCTGGACCACATTGGTGGGAGGCGAGCGCTCTCACCACTATGACACCCTTGCTCCCGTGCCAACTGAACTACAAAGCCAAATGGGAGCAAGTCATGGGTGATAAAGTTGATCTTTCTAAAGGGGCCACTGATGGCCTTGGAAGCCTGACCCAAAGCTTTGCAGTCCAGTAGCAGAAGGTCTTCAAAAAAGGGAAAAAGGGAACCATGCATGGCAAAGAAAGTAATGTTGAAGTTTGCAACATGTACCAAGGTCAAACAGTCATTGTATTCTTTGGTTCAGTTGATTCTCCAATTCTCTTTGCTACGGCTTATGCTCAGAGCACTATCTGTTCCCTCATTTGTATCACAGTGCTACACAGCACAACATTAGTTTCCCCTGGCAGTTGCAGTACCTATGAGGTAATTAATAACCAGGTGTGGACTATATGTATTGGGTGGGGCATCACTGGCCCCTAACAAGGATAATTATTATAAGCTTAACAAGCAGAGGAGCTGAGTTCCCATTAGCTGTCTGTAGTGTGCATGACCCACTGGCAGATGGGCATGGGTGGGCTTCAGCAATGCCATCAGGCTAGGTGTAATAAACAGTTAAAAAGACAGGCCTGTTAGCTCGATGAGGGCTATTTTATGTGTAACAAGATACATGTACATGTAAAACATCTGTATGGCGGGATTGCACATATTTTACATTAAAATGTATCCAACTGAGTAATTCATGCAATTATAATTTTATTACCTTACTAGTAGAAGCTTTGTAAGTTGTTTTTATTTTCTGGGACATCAACTGGCTTGCAGCTGCAACACATAAATTATAACAAATTACAATAAGTTCATAGAGTAACAGATAAAAATGCCTGGCAATCCCTCTTTCAAAGCAGCAGACAAGTGTACTACTCCTAAGGTTACTATACAAGAGTATTATGGGTTGTGTACAATAGTGTGTATCCCAGTGGCCTGGGATAAACATTAAAAGAATGCCAGAGAAGGAAAGAGTATGAGAAAATTTGCTAGAAAGCCAATTTTGGAATGATTGATATGAAAGACCAGGATTTTATAGGTTTTGGATTGCTCAGTGTAAAAAGACCACCACCTTACAGTGGTGGAGTAGTTTGTGTGTCTCAATGACCCATAGAGCTATGTCACCTGGAGTCTTTGACTCCTGCTAGGGCCACCCATGCCAAACAGGTTGAAGGATAGAGACCACACTAAGTGTGGTCCCCTGGTCCTCCAGGTTGGGGATTTGGCTGAGGTCTGATAACCCTCTCCCAGAAAACCCTGTTATTACAGAAACCAGAAGGAGAGAAAATTCACTTTAACAAGGCTAACCAAGAAAAGTGGAGGGACTCTGTGCCATGAGGTGCGAAGAGGATAGGTGAGGTGAGGAGTGCCTGTAAAAGGTTAGTATGGAAAAAATTGCTTGATCACAAGGCACATGCTCCGGCAGGTTTTTCAATATACTGCTGCATATGGCTTTTTCTTTATTACCTAATTATCACTAATTTTACCATGACTTTAATTTGGCAAATTTGGAAGAGAAATATTTTGTGGGACTTAAATTTCACGATTTTGACGAAAAAATAAAGGTAATTAAAGTTCTTGAAACAAGTACAGTGTACACTGGTGCTCGTGTTTTAAACTGCCATTAATTTTCTGCATTTTATTCAACCATAATGGAATAGAAATGTAACAAGCAACTGGCTGAATTATTCAACAAATCAGCAAAATAACATCTTTAAAACTTCAGCGATGCGTCAGATGATGAGGAACAAGGACATGCGCTGAACTGAAATTTGAGCCCTCCTCCCCATGTATGCTCCTAGCAGATGGAAAACTTTAATTAAGGTTTTTATATCTAAATTTTGTGTCTTTAATTTTCGCAAACCTTTTTTCGCAGGAATTTAATTTCATGAATTTTTTTAAATTACAGAAATCGTGGAAAATAAGTCTCACAAAAATAAGTGATGATAAGGTACATGTTTTCAAACAACCATAAAATTCTGTTGTTAAGAGTTAACTACTAGCATATAAGACCAAAGGAAAAACGGTGGATATATGGAAAGTGAAGTGCACATTTACACAAGAAAACCTAAAGTACCAATGTGTTTAGATGAAACCAATGACTTGCTGCAATGTCCATTATGGTTTGCACACTAAGTCTTGTACTATTAATCATGTTTATGTCAGCTTTCCAAATCAATTTGCCCAAAAACAGAAGTTGAATCTCTAGATAAGCCACTTTTTTAACCAAAAACTGAAAAGGTGCTTGGAATAATAGCCTTATTTTGTTACATGTTAACATTAACTCTTCAACTAAGCCATGTGTTCTCTGTGACACACAATAGACAAACTGACAGTAATTTTATAAAATGCAGTAGCTTACACTGCTTTTTACTATATCCAGTTTTTGAAGAACCTCCCTCAGCAAATAATTCACCATCTCCAAACTTTTCTCCTCCACTCAGGACAAGATCCAACTTTTCATTCAATGCTTCAACTCTCTCTTGCACTGTTAACAGACATAAACAAACACACACAAGTTAGATAATCTACATTTGATTTCAGGTTAATTTTGATTTAACCTAGTTAATTTTCAATTTCCTTTGTCTCCTAGCCCTATTATTATTCATGAATAAGGGCTAAGAAACAAAGCAAATTGAGAATCAACCTACCGTACGTTAAATCAAAATTAACCTGAAATCACAGTTGACAGTCTGTAACATACATGATGATATGCTGGTGACATGAGCGCAAAAATAATACCTCCCTTCTGTACACTTGGTCAGTAAAACAAGAAGGCCTTGGAAGTTAGGCATTATCCTATATATAAGTCTCTTAGCTCAATAGCAAATAGACCAATTCCAATATATTAACATTCATACTTGGCTGCATCAGGCTTGGGGGAATAAAACAAAAGAAATCATCTTGAGGCTCAATAATGAATTCTTTTGTTTTATTCCCCCAAGCCTTGGAGCCAAGTATGAATTTCAATATATCGAAAATGGAGTATTCTGCCATTCACTGTTTGTCAGCTCCCATAATATACTGTACCTTGTTTGTACCTCAAAGTTTTGCATAACCTTTGTTTTTAATTTCTTCTGTGGTATTACAGTCATTCCAGGAGAAAAAAAAGACATTCACAGGGGTTATGCAAAAATTTAAAATTTTGTGGGAGCAAACAAGGTGCATTATGCGAGATGTGAAAATCGCAAAGGACCTTTCAAATATATTCATAAACTTTTTGAAATAAGCTGATCAGAAAACAACAAACATAACAAGGTAAAACTAAGTATTGTGGGTATTTTGTATATTTTTTAATTTCATGAGATCCTTTTTAAAAACCATTTTTAGTATGAAAAGTTAGTTATCTCAATAAAGATTATTATTATTTTTATTATTATTAAACCAAGATTTACCTTTTAAGGAAAATAAAAAGTTAACTACACTGTTGAATCCAACTCTTTTCAAACCCTTTGTATTTGAGATTACCACTAATTTGGACCACATTTAACTTTCATTTACCATTCACAACTGTGATTTTACCCCTGAATTTTTCAAACCTCTTGGTATTTAAAACCAATTTGCTCTTTTAACTTGATTCAAAAGATCAGGATTAATTCCACCAAAACACTTAAATGTACTTTTTAACATCATGCAATTCTTAGCAAATAAAGAGATGTTGAATCCAAGTGCTTGCCAATTAGTAACATAAAACTGGCCACAGGAAAGCAGTCTCCAGAGACTTGTTAAACAATGTTATGGCTACCATATTGTGACATACAAAGGCAATTTACGTCATCAGTTTAGGACAACAAATCAACAAGCAGTTGTCTTATTACACAACAACTTTTCAAGATAAAAATAGCCAGGTCTCGACGTTTACAAGAAAGGAATATAAACTTTAAAAAGCTATATTCACTAAACTATCAGCTAAATTTTAGCATGAATTGACTAGAAATGTTAAAAAGACTCACATACAAGTAAGCTTTATACTTTACCAATATGCATTTGAATATACTGTGTGTGGGTAAGTCAAATTATTTACGGGTTACTAATTAAGTTAACCTCATAGGCAACATCAAGAATGAAGTATTCTCCGGTAACTTCAAAATAGTTCGCAGTGACAAAAAAATAAACGTTCGTGCAAACAACAGTCAGAAATCCGAATTGAACTTTTACAGCCGTGTTTGCTACCACCACAAAGAGAATTGCCGGCAGTAAAAGTAAGTAACACAGTATGGAAAAACATGAATTACTTACAAGCAAGGTTTTCAGCATGCATACATTCAAATTCTCTTTCTATCTGAACAAACAGCGACCACAATCGAGAGCGAACATCTGAAGGCAGAGAGCTCTCGCGATCCTGTTCATATCCATCATGTCGCATTCTTTCTGAGCCCATTCTGTTCGGCGAGCGAGTTCGTCTAATCGAAAGCCGTTTAGGCTTAATCTTGATGCTGCCCGCTTGTTGCTTACTCATCTCTTGGGAACAGGTTGATAAATCTACAATACAAATTTATTCCTTCAGAAAGAAAGGAAGAGTACTAAATTCCAATCAGGTTTATCAAAGTGTGCCGCTGACCATGTAGAGTGAATCAAGTCTCTGGTCGCCTGCCCCCGGGGGGGCACTTGGGTATTTTTTGGGTGGGTATGTGCTGCCAGGGACTCCAAATTGGCACCCCGTTCTAAAAACAATTTCCCCTAAAATTGATACCCCGTTCTAGAAATGGGCCGATTTTTTTATACCCCGTTCTAGAATTCGCCCTAAAACTGATACCCCGTTCTAGAAATGGGCCATTTTTTTATACTGCGTTCTAGAAAGTTTGTAAATTGAAATAGCCCTGTTTTTTAAAAAGATATTTCTTTATTTGTTCGACTTACATCAAATAAATGCTTCTTCATAATCAGCAACAATTTTAGGGAGAAGATAAAGCCCTGATCCACAATTTTTTATACCCCGTTCTAGAAAACGCCTCTGAAATGGATACCCGGTTCTAAATCAGGAGCTTCAAAATCACGACCCCGTTGGGCGGCACATACCTGTATAGGTAATGTATGGGAGTACCCCCCCGGAGAACCTGCTTACCATTCGGCGTTCCACATTCAGCGTTCTTCAAAACGACACTAATAAATAAATTGAAAGCTGAGGCAATTTCTTGAAGCTTCAAATCAGCAAACAGAGTCATTCAGCAATGTGATTGGGCGATCCATGCCACCTGGTCTCAAAAAGGAATTTAGATTCTAAAGCTGATATGAGCTGTATTTGGATTCCAAAGCCCAGGATTCAGGATTCCGGATTCCGAAAATTTTCCATGATTTCAAAATTCGGATTCCCCAACGTATGATTTCAGACCAAAATTGCAAGAGACAACTACAATACAAGTTACCACCGTTATAATATTACAGCCATTTTGAATTCCCATAAATCAGTATCGCCTACCCTTCGAAGCCGAAGATTGATGGCGGCGTCCGGCGTGGGGTAAGCTAAATATTTAGTTAGTACCAATATCAAACTAACGTAATTGCCCTGTGTTGTAATTTCCATTCCTAAACATAGCTCTTGCAATACTGTATGTATTTGTGTGGTCATTCAAATAAAGCTCGTTGTTGTTGTTGTTGACCAAGAGATCAAAGTACCAAGATTTATTGATGAAGTAAGTAGCAGGATCAGGGATCGTGTAAAATGGAGTCGGAAACATTTTCAGGGACGTAGAGAGCTTTTTGACTAGTTGTAGGCCTTGCCGACTTTCATTTTCTACATATCCTGAAAATTGCACGCATGACTAGTATGTAGTGACCTCATCAACACCTTTTTTTTTTAGCTCACCCCATCAAGGCATAAGTTATTACAAGCGCGCGGTAGAGTGATCAAAGCAATAATGTGCAAGTTCGAACCCACAAGTTTATGGGCTGGCTACGCCCCTTGCTTTTACGCCTTTCTCCTGTCTTCCGTTGCCTGTTGCAACTGATTGCAAAGGTAGACATAAATTGAAACTTGAAAAAGTTTGGCCAACTTTTATTAAATAATGGTGAAATTTTCTTGTTATCTTCATCATACGCAAGTTGATACAATGACTCTATAGCTACAGGAGCCACTAACTTATGACCAGCACAGAATTCGAAATGACCTAAAACAGCAATATCAGAATATCAGTCTAAAAAGTTTGACCAATGGTCCGTCGCGGGTCGCGGATGTATGTCGCGGGTGTGAGTCGCGAATTTCCCCAGCCGCTACCCGCGACCCGCAACCCGCGAACCCCGTCCATTAGTCAAACTGTCCTCTTGACATAGCTTCACCCCAGGACCCCCGGGATGGAATTTTCTTGTACAGTGCCCAGGCTTCATTTTCTTGGCCGCGCGTTGATCTGGCCCGGCTGCTTCGGCGAGCGTATTCTCGGTGTGTTTGGATTATATTCTTCGAGTTTGTCAAAGTCTGTGGGATTCGTTTCTCTATCTGGGAAAGCTTCATTGGTTTCTATATCTGCTGCTATCCTATTTCTACGATTCTGGCATGTTTATTTTCCGTTGGAGTTCGAATTTCGTGGAAAACGTTGTGTTGAATGAGAGCATGTCGTCGAAAATGGCACCTCGTGTTTCCTACCTTGTATATTATTATTGTAGATAGAGTGAATTTGAACAAATTACTGCAAATTATCACGAAACTTCGTTGGAGCAATGAGGACAACAACAATTAACTGCAGAGTAAGTTTCATTGATCTTTATTTAGTATTTCCTAGAAATTTTAGGATGATATTTTTACCCCGATACAAGCACTGTAATTTTACTGGAACCGTACTGTGGTACTATCACAGAGCCTGGGTTACCTGTGGGTATGTCAGGTTATTATGCCTTTGAATGATTGAGAACCAAATGCATGTGAAAGCATGTTAAATGAAAAGGTTTCATTAGAATGGTCACGACCGGCCGATTATTACGTGCACAAGTTATTTTAGTCGTCCACAAGTTAGTATATAGACGCACAGATCAAGCCTACAGGTACCTAAAAAACAAACTCTTGCTAGAAATCAAGAAACGTGGTATACAGCAACTCATCTAAGCGAGATTCGCTTTAAACTGGCTTCCATCTAATTACTTCGATTCAAATTTACAGATATTCAAGTGCAGGTTCTGTGGAACTAAGTATTGTGAAGCATACTGCAGAGGAGATTTTCATGGTGTAATGACGGATAAAACAGTTTGTCGAGTTTGTTTTCAGGTATTTTGGAATTGAACTGGCCTTTTTAGCGTCAAGGAGAGCACGTTTATGGATGCAGTACTGAGTATATTTCAATCGGCCTCACTAAACAAAAACACAAAGGACAAATTCTCCTTTCTACCATGGCAAAACTTTAACCCTTTGAGTCCTAAGAGTGATCAGCATCAAATTTCTCCTTGCAATATCACTACTTTGTAAAACAGAGTGTTCATGAGAATTACGGAAATGATCACACGAGATGAATCAGTGGCTATATATTTTATCAACTTCTCCCCCCCCCCCTGCTTCTGTAGGAAATCAACAGGGGCAACAAATGAGAATTCAAATTTTGATCCTAAGGTTTAACTGGTTAAACAATTGGCTTCGTGAGGGGAGGATAAAGACACCCAAATTTCTGAAAGCTGTGCCCTTTGTGAAACTTGAAAGGTATTACATCCGGACAGTTTACGGAAGAGAACAAAGAAAAGTGTTTACTTAATTCGCAAAATGACAAATCGTTTACAAAGCAGGCTCGTTTCAATTTATTAGAAGAGAAATGTCGCAATCCCTGAATCACCTTGTGTAACTAGTCTCCAAATAGATCTTTTGAGTAGAATTAGTTCTTGTTGTTTTTGTTTAATCCTTTAATTAGCCCAAGATCATAGTTCGTAAGCTTTTATGTAAATTGGTTTGTTCCTAAGGAAACTGCTGTGCTCCATCAAGAAGATGAACAGGGGGACCTCCCTATAAAATTGACCGTTTTAGGGGTAACAGTCGCAGATTTTGGTCCGCACTTGTGCATGGTTTTCAGGGGGGAAAGCCAAGATTTTTTCCAATGAAAGTCTCGTTAATAGTATTGTCCCACGCATACCTCCTCGAGGGTTCGTCACAAGTTACTGCCCCACGTTGGGGAGGACAGCGTGACAAGCCAAAAGAACCACTGAAAGGGAGGCTACGTTAACAAGGGTGTCGAGTAAAGGTGTGCCTTATTACTTGTTGTGTGTTACTTAATGTCATCATTACGAATTTCAGCCGAAATGCCAAGGAGAAAGAATTGGGCAAGACCCAGGAAAATCAGCTCAGAACAAAAGAACAGTCAACAAGAAAACAGTCAAAGCTGAAACTTCACAAAAACAATCACAAGACACGAGAAAAAGATAAATATCAACCGGCTCTAGTTTAAAAAATCCGTAGATTGTTTAAAACAGGTCTCTTTTCTTAATGCAGAGGAAAATGTGAGCCGAAAACACCCGAGCTTATCGGAAGCTAGTGAATTGTAATATCGTTTTCAGATTTCAACCCATGTTAATAGCATGAACGGTTGACTTTGTTGGTCAGACGCTCAAACAAGCCAAGGAGGGCGAGGGCAGTGCAAGGAGCTTGGGAAGTTAGAAACAAGAAACCGTCCTAGCCTGCAGTTTCGGAGAGCGATCGCTGATGTCTTTGCCACGTTATGCGCCTGGTCGAGTTAAATAACTTTCAGTTCATGGAATTCTGTCCCCAAGTTAGCAATAATGCTAATTTGAAAGCTACGAAAATCATAACATAGAAAGTTCTGAACATAATGCACACCCAGCACTTATTTATCGCGGGGACGTTCGGGAACGATCGATCTACGACAATTGTCGTTTTGATGTAGGGCGCTCTCGTGCGAGTGGACTAATTATGAAAGTGTCTACATGAGTGATACATTTGCTCATCGCAGTACGCTACGTGAAATCCACCATAGACCTTCGCCACCCTAGCTGTTCTCTGGTGTTTAGAAAGTGCGAGCTGCTCGCGATTAGGGGTTCTTACCATTTACATGTTAAAAGCAGAAATTTCGGTTGGAAAATTAAATGATTCTCGCCAATCTGTTTGCGAAGCTTCTCAAAATAACGTAAAATTCCGAAAATAAGCCCCGGGGCTTATATTTTTCAAAGGCCCTTTCGGAGGGGCTTATTTTCGGGAGGGGCTTATATTCGGAGGGGCTTATCTACGGAGGGAAATTTGCGTTTCCAACTCCACTGGGTTAGCCTTATAGTTGGAGGTAAATTTACTGTTTTTGCTTTGTTCTACCTTGTATTTGAGGGCAATTTTCCAAGTAGAAACCCCCAGGGGGCTTATATTTGGAGGGGCGATTTAACGGAGGGTTTCTTGCGTTACCGGTTTGGGGGAATTATATTTGGAGGGGCTTATTTTCGGAATTTTACGGTATGGGATGTGATTAGACCCAGTCAAATTTTATAGTTTTGTGTTTATGCACAATATTTCCACCCTGGTGGTTTGTGTAAATGGTAAGCATCCTTGGTCTCTTCCCTTCTTCCCACTTCGCTCTCTTCATCGTCCTATCTCTTCTATCCAAACGCCTGACACAGGGAACTGCCGCTACCCAATTCATGATAAAAAGACATGACATGTCCTTGGGAAGGTTCAAGCATCGCGCGGGTTTCTAGGAGGTGGTGCATGTGCTTCTCTGGATATATTGAAAAACTGAAATTTTCTGAAGGCCGCATTTCGCGTGTTTTCAAAGAAAAGTACACAATACATCAGGCAAAAGTGAAATCTCAGAACAATTTATAGTGAAATAGACTTGCGGTGTCAGAAGTGGCACTGATTCGAGTAAAGATTAGCGCGGGAGACGTAAAAGCAGCCCAGATATTACCGAGCTTCGGTCTAAACGCGCGATCTTCTTACTTTGTGATTCGTGATTCTTCAGGAAAGTAATCAAACTTGAAGTTAGTTTCCTAGGAATACCTCAATTCAGAAAGTGACTGAAATAATAGTGAAATGCCAAAAAATGCATTCTATCTAGCTCGTTTCATGCGTTTTAAGATTAAGTCTCTACCTGCATTCTTAACTAGGCCAAGAAAAAACAATATATTGAAGGTGTTAGCCAATTTTAATCAAATAGAGCTCATTTTCTGTAACAATGGATGTTAGATACGTGATTCTTGCCTTGAAGGAAAATAGCGTCCTTATTCGACTGGAATCACTCTCCTCTTTAACACTGACTCGAACTTATGAATGGCTAATTGACGGATTAACTAGACTTATTTTGACACTTATTTAATGTATAAATTGATAAACTATGCGACACCTTTACTAGATAATTTTAAAAAATTCTTGCTAACTAGGTAGAGGGACGTGATTCTTAACCCTACCTAAATAGAAGCAGTGGTCTATAAAATATATATATATACTTAAGATGGTAAGAAAAATACGCTAGTAAATTACGTCTAATATAAAAATACTTACATTGTATAATAAGGAATTGGTTTTTCCCCGCGACGGGGCGGATGAGAGGCTGTTGTATTTACACAGACACATACCCTTAAGCATTCATTCCATTAACTAAAATCCCAAAAAAAAGAATTACCTTAACGGCTGAAAATATTCACAGATTGATAAAGAGCACCTGAGACAGGATTCTTTCCAACAAATTCGATTGGAAATGTGTTTTGACTTATGATGCTCTTTGGTTAGGAACATCTTGAGGTACGAGTGATCTTTTAAGAAAAAATTTTACTCATGAATAAAACTGACACTGAATTATTTCAGAGACTTCAGGCAAGTGATATCTGAAACAGAAGCTGTTCTTAACACCTAAATACTAATGAAAATGTCAGAAAAAAAGTCTGACTCGTCTACTTGCAGACGGTAAGACTAAGTGTTTAAACACGCCGCAAACGGAGTAACAATCATCAGCAACAGTTATTCACTCGAAGACACAGAAACAAGCTGATTACAAGTACACACATTTTGCTACGTCTTACACTACAACACGCTCTAATGGTGGAGTATTTACAGAGGACTGCTGGCAAGGTGGTGGCCCTAAAAACCAAGTTTTATTAAGAATGCTACAGTAATTTATCAAACTAATTGAAGGGGCTGTATTAATTTTTTGAAACAGAAAATGTTTTGTTATGAATACTTAGTCTATTTATATGGCTATTTGTACCGTAATAATAACATAGACGGATTATAAAACTGTACATATGAATAAAAGACATCTTGTTTCTTGCCAGCATCTTTGCAAATAAGTTGCCACAATAAAGGTTCAGCCAGTTGTTCAAATCAAGTGTCTTCAATTTGATATCGCGAGTTAGCAACTCTTGAATCGCAGTATAATCAGACATCTTTACCTCCTATCTGTGGAATAAGGCTAACGTAGTGAAGCTCGTGCACGTGACCCAGCACGACCCGGTTGCTACCAGTAACATCGAACTCTGGGCAGATCATTACGTCATGGCGATGCGGAAGACTGCTAATCACGTGTGGATGCACGTTTGAAAACAGTTTGCCGCGCCGTGTAGAATCACGTGATCACCCCATGTACCATCTGCCAACATGCTTGTGAGGTACGCATCCCAAGATGGATATCCATCAACAAAATGAAATAGTTTTGTCCCATCCGGCTGTAAGAAAAAAAGAAAATACTGTAGTTAATAGAGAAATTGTAGAAGGTATATATTCAGGCAGCTGCGCTGTCAGCTCTCTCTAAGGCGGACCCCGCTGGTATCGGCACCAGAGCATATATGTCCACCTTAGTAGTGAACCGGAACCAGGCCAAAAGGTTGTCTGCAGTTGACAATAAAATAGACTATGATAGCATACTAACCGAATAAGAACATGATCGCTGCACACTACATCCCTCCCATAGCTCGTGACGTTATGTTGATGGGATTCTACCGCATTTTATTCAAGAGATAAAGATGCCATTGACATTTATTTGTTACCCTTTATACTAAAGAGATTTCACTTCAAAAACGAGGTCTAACGTTTGTATCCCATACTACTCTCTTTACTCTCTTTCTTTCCAAGAAAAACAATTAAGAACGGCAGGGACCAACACGTTTAGGAAAGTACTTTAGGAGGTTTTAGGGAGGTGTCCGTTACACGTGTAAAAGAGAGGGGAAGAGGTGTTTACTATGAAAAAATAAAAGTTTGGAAATTTCGACCAGTATGTTGGGTAAGAAATGACCCTACAAATATAACAAGTATTGAGGATCTCAAGTTTATCTGTTCATACTATACTTGTCGAGTCTTACCCTCTTTAAATAAAGTATTCACTTCATTTTACTAAGTAGACATGTGCTGTTCGAACAAAGCGGCTTTTGGTGAACATTTCATACTTACCAAAATAACATAGTACTTTAGTAAATTAGGACATGAGTCAGACGATCGAGGCGACAGAAACAGATTTCCTAAAATCTGTTTTCATTTACGCCTCCGAGTCAAAAACGTGATTAAAGGAAATGAACTTGCTTTATTTTAAACCTTTATGGCGCTTATGTAACGTTTTTTAAATTAAAAAAAGTAGAAGAAATTTCCTGGATTTGAATTCTAAGAGCAGCATCCGGATCCAATAACAATATTTCGTCGCCATGCTTTCGAGGCCCTCCACAAAACGTCCCATTAGAAAGTTTCAAGTCGTGCAGCGGAAGACGAAGCAAAATACAAACAAGCGTGATGCTCGTGCAGAGCTGATGTTTTGCTCATAAAGGGTGGATTCATTTGCATCATACCTGTAAAGCCGTAGCATTTGGCTGCAAGAATTTAAGGCCCCGTACACACGTATCAGGGTATTTTTAGCCTTCCGTCCACAAGAAAACGGCCTTTTCGGGCACCAAAAAAACAGGTCCCTAGAAAGCGGTCCGCAGAGTGGACTTTTGAAAACGCCGAATTCTCGTTTACGTGTGGACGGAAGAAAACAGAGGTTTTCGAATACAATGATGTCATGCATTATATGCTAGTATCACTGAGTTTGCTCTGTAAGGGATGTCATCGAATGTCAATCATTTCAGCGTATTTATGTGAACAGGCGCAAAAAATTCAAATACGCTACGTGTGGACACGTATTTCGGATACGTTAGAACAAGACCTTATTGCTTTTAACCTTAAAAACAATAAAAAGATTTCAGCGGGAAAATGCGATGGCTTTCGCATATATTGCAAATAAATCCACCGTAGAAAAAACAATAACCAAAGGTACTTACCAGACTGGGGTTTTCCCGAAGATGTTGAACAATAGTTCGGCGTAACTCATCATGGGATATCTGAATTCCTTTGATGAGGTCAAGCTGCTCTGAAAGTGCAAAAAGCATGCAATTTACCCCTCCTTGATTGTCAGATATCGCAAAACCTTTCTCCAACGCAGTCCTCTTTAAAGCCTGCGACAGCTCAGTTTTGCTGGACTCTGTGCGTGCTTCCAGCAGGATTTGTTGAAGTGCAAGGAAAATTGCTTCGCCTGTAAACGGCAGAGGGAAATTATTAAAATAAGAATGAGGTTATTTCACGTAAGTTTAATAGGACATGATGAACTGGTCTTTGGGTAAAAACAGCCGAAAATATAAATTTGTCCTGGTTTCAAGGGAACAAAATAACCCCACTCTAGTAAAAAAATAAATTTTGGCTTTGGTTTATTTGAGAAATCAAAGACCCACATCACCAGTTATCGATCTTTTTGCTGCATCGTTTTCAAAGTCATTCTGTGGAACGGTATCTTCTTGGGTCTTTCCAACACCTGTAAAATTTAAGAAAAAAAACATTCAATTACAGAAAAAAATAAACGATTCCAATCTGAGAAGCCCTCCATTTATTTTTTGTGATATATCATAAGCCAAAGTTTTAGCTGGACGGTTCTCTGTTATTCTTTTTCGGTAAAAGAAAGAACCAGCAGCACGTGAAAATATCGTGATTGTTAAACAAATTCTCCTTATCAGTAACACAAGATCTGTATGGATAACAGTGTGGAGAATATGAATGCTGTTATTGAGGTTTAAAAGGTTAACGTTGGCAATCTTTCTGCAGCTATTCACATGCACCGCCTAACATAATACCATTAAATTTGCTTACGCACTTGCTCTTGCTGAAGCAAATAAAATACGGGGATGAATCATAAAGGCAAAACAAAGGCTAATCCTGATATGAGATACGCACTTGACATTTTCACCGTGTTTGAAGTAATAATTAGCAATTATTGAATTCGGCTTTCGTAGGATATGAAGAATTCTGTAGATCGAGGAGGGTGTTATCCACCTCGGCCTTCGTCCTCGGTGGATAACACCCTCCGAAAATAATTCCAAGTCTAAAAACAAGCTGAAACTTCCTTCCCTCGGTCGATGTTAAGTTTATATCGATAGTGCATCTTTATCGAGAAATTGAGGAGATAAAAGTCTGTTCTGCTCTGTAAATATACTCCAAATAGCGGATGTTGTCCGTCGAGTTGTCTTCTTTCTCTTCTTGCTATGATTTTGACAATGTTTCGCCGACTGTGTCAGCCATTTTCTCACCACCAAAACAACTCAACCTCGTCCGCAGGTTTTCTCGATTAACGGTTCAGTAATCTGCAACTTTGGCTGCACTTTTGACGTCATCTGTTCAAAATGACAAATTTGGTCAACAGTAGCTGTTTATGATGAATTATGCATGCGCTTTTAGCCAATCAAAAACGGAAAATATTTTGAATGAATAATAGTTACTATCATCATTACTCTCCTTTAGGCTAAGTTAACTTCTTACCATAGGCCATCTTCCACATTCTGGCGACAACGGCCTGGCACTGTCTCTCCCAAGAGAATCTTTCATCATAGCTTCTTCGCAGTCTTTGGATTTCCACAAGCCGCTGTGTCCTCGATTTTTGACGGATGGCTGCAATTGCCTTTGCCCATTCCTTGGGGTCATCAGACCCGATCGCGAATGACTCACCCTTTGGAAGACCACGCAGTGCTTTTCCAAATCCGGAGTTTCCACTAACCAGAATGGGAAGACCAGCTGACACGGCCTCCAATGCTGTCAAACCAAAGCCCTCAGTTCTTGATGGCATAATGGCCAGGTCGACTTCACAAAACAATTTTCTCAATCTTTGTTTGTCTTTCACAAATGATCTCACAATCAGCTGGTTCTTTGAAATGCCACTCTGGAGTAAGATTTCTGCGACGTTATCCTGCCTTCCATCGGATGCGCCAACGAAAGCAAGACTATAGGAACTGCCCTTCAATTCAACTATGGATTGAGCGGCAATGTCGTATCCTTTAAGACTAAAGTCTTCAAAATCACCGCGACCGAAGGTTAGCACTTTGAAATTTACATTCTCTCGTTCAGAATGCTCAGCATCTGAAAACTCTGTAAAGGAACCTGGTACAAATAGAAAGACTTCTCGACGAGATGAACGCAACTGGGACGAGATCGCTTCTTTCAACTTGGGTCCAACGGCTACAACGAGATCTGCAATTTGACAAAGTTCAACTTCAGCTCTGTTCTTCCCTTCTCCCTTGACAATGGCGCTTGGATAGTTCTTATGCATTGCCAGCTCTTCAGGCTCAGTGTGAACAACCTGCACCCACTTACAGCAATGAGACTTTCTTATAATCTGTGCTTGTCTACCAAGCTTTGCTCCATGGCCAATCACAATCTGAATGTCAAGGTCTTCTGGGGGAACGATCAACCAGTCAAGAGGATCACTGTAGGCAGGAAGGCGCGCTGCTTCCCGGATGGAAATGTTGTGACTTTTGGCAGCTCTCTTATCCTCTTCGCCACACTCAAATTCAGGTACAACAATGGTGACTTCTACGTTTGCGTCTTTAGCCAAATGTATGGCAAGAGTTCTGTTTATTGTTGACAAGCCACCCTTGGACGACCCCCACTCATTCGCGAGAAGGGTAACTCTTAGTACCAGACGCTCTGGACGAGCTTGTGCAGTATCAGGTGATGATAATGAAGTACACGCTTCCTGCATAGCAACCAAAATTGCATATTATAAAGTACAAATTTTACATCTGGGGGGTTCTACCTTTTAGAATGAAAGTTTGCAAGACATGTCAACACGTTAGATGCTATAAACTCATTGCTCAATAGCAAAGCAAAGCAGCACATTAAAAAAGACTTGAGAAAAACTCATATGCCAACTGCTTTGCCTATTAGACCAATAACAATTATTAATATATGGTAGTCAATTGACCTTATCACCCAACTTACTTGATTTGAAGTACCAATGTTTGCTAAGTTGATAGCAACAAAGCCTTCTCTTACACTCCAGTGGAGCCCGTGGTAGGATAAATAAAGGCATTCGTTAAACCTCATACTATAGCCTTAACAAAGCACATCCATAGACTTTGTTGAGGCCTCTTTAGTTTAAATATATGGCTACAGTGGCTACTCTTTAGAAAGACACAATTTTAAGTAGTATGTGTATTCCATTGATATGTAATATGCTACCAGCCCTGCTTGGAGATCGCATTTCACTTCTACCTACCTTACTTTCTATTTGTGAGAACCACTGCTCTTGTCCAGTAACCGTGAGTACCTCCTCTGCAGGTTTCTTCTTGCAAATCAGAGGATCGCCTTGTCGTAACTCAAGGAGGTGAAGACAATCTTCATGAGAACATGCAATCTGATTATGGCTTGAGCATTTTTCCCGCTGACAATACGGACAGGCGACCCGAATATGATACTGCAATCCACCTTTATAGAGATCACGTGACAAAACTTGCAAAGTTGCCTCCACAAACTCACGAATCTGCACCGCCACCTCACTGGTGTCATCTACTGAGATCTGCTGAGGTTGGTTTCTTCGCTTGATAAAAAACTTAATAAACTGCTTCTTACAAATAAGAACAAAATCATGGAAAGTTTGCTTCCCAATAACAAACCACGCTCCATTTTGGTACAGGGTAGGGGGCTGAAATGGACCAGCTTCAGAACACCAACGGACGGATCGAGAAACAAGCCGAGTGAACAGACCATGGGGAACAGAACCGCTGACAAAGTAAACATACAGGGGACAAGGGTCCAGCCTTGTGGGCGCCATGGAACAAAGGGAATCAGGTGACGCTTTAGCTGAGATGGAACAAAATACTTTTCACCTGTCTTTGAAGATGAAAATTTTGCAATTAATCCAAATTGTTCCATCAAATCAAGAATGTCTTTCCTGGCAACACCCTTCAGGAGAAAGTTGGAAAACACAAGATCAACCAGTTCCATGGGGAGAGCACCGCTTTCTTTAACTTCCTTCCAGTGCTTGGCAACCTTAGGAACCTAAGACGGAATAAGGTGACCGACAATAACAAAACTATTTTAAACTGAATAGTGATATTTAGAGAGAATTTTAAGCCAGTTAACAAGAACGCTCTTAGTAGCGTTGAGTCTCGCTTGCTTGGAGATGAGTTTTAATGTCAAAGGCCCCGGTGCCGTTATACTACTTTTTCGTTTGGAATACAAAACGAGTGTTGTATGTCATAATGTAAATACTGAAAAAGTAAAAATTGCAAGGAGAGACAGGCTGCACATCTTAGCCTCAAACCGGTGTGAAACCTTTGAAAACCTTCTACATATTGATATTGCTCCATTGAGGAGTACTCTTTCAGGGATTCTACACTCGAAAAATTGAACGATGATTTTTATCGGTATCAGGGGCCCATGACTCTGTCAGTATAAATATACATAGCTTCTTTGCACCGGACCAAGATACGGCTCGGTACAGTATATGTTCAGCACAGGAAAAAAGTGTAAGTTAAACAGAACCTTATACAACACACAGTTAATTCAGTTCGCGCGTATTCCTGCTGAATTTTTTGTCCGTTTTATAAGATATCAATATCGCATGAAAGTAATGACATTTTCCATAGGCGCTTAGTATCTACTTTTAATATCTCCGTACAGTATCAGAGTACAATGTTTTTCTAGTTGTACCTAGCATGCATTTTAGATAGATAGATAGATAGATAGATAGATAGATAGATAGATAGGCAGATTGATTGATTGATTGATTCACTTTTATTTGAATACGGTTAATTCATAACTTACATAACTTTTTTACATGAAAGCCGTATAGAAACAGAAGTAAATACTGTACAACTACACTAAAAATATGTGCAAATAATAAAATACAGTAAAATGTAGTAAACAGTTTGCCTGCCTACTAGCCAGTTTTCTTTTAAAGATAGCTTTAGATTCGGACGCTTTTATGTCATTTGGTAATGAATTCCACAGCATTCCTCCTCTGTATGAGAAAGACCCCTTATAATATTCTGATTTTGGAACGTGGTGCAGTACAACATTATATTCCGTATTTCTTAGCATAGACTTATAAGGGTTGTTCTCACAGACATTCGAGAAAGAATCGCTTAAGTAACTAGGTACATTTCCATTCACTGTATCATACATTAATAGACTTAAGTGCCTTTGACGCCTTCTGGCAAGTTCTTCCCAGTTTAGTTGTTTTCGTATTTGTGCTGAACGAACGTCATAACCTTGAAAGGTTATTATGCGTGCAGCACGATTTTGTAATTTCTGGATCCTAGTGGCAAGTCCCTGGTCTAAATTGTCCCAAACAACGTCGCAGTAGTCGAACACAGGCTGGATAAGAGATTTGTAAATAGTATTTAGAACATCTAATGGTACATAATCACGTACCTGTTTTAGACCACTGATGGATCGATTGACTTTTGGACAAAGTTTGTCAACATGCTCGTTCCATTTAAGATTTTTATCTAAGTGAATTCCTAAATATTTTGTTGTTTGGACTCGTTTAACATGATTGCTGCCAATCTTAATTAGAAAGCCTCTTCCTAAGTTAGATAATTTGAAGGTAGTTGTTAAGAACATATACTCCGTTTTAGTGACATTTAAGCTTAACTTATTTGCAAGAAGCCAGTCCCTAACGCGAGTTAGGTCATTATTTACCTTGGCATATAGTTCAGCAGTGGATACAGAGGACGCATATATCGTGGTATCATCGGCATACATGTGTGCTTTGGTATGGAGAAGACATCCAGGCAGATCATTGATATATATTAAAAACAACAAAGGGCCTAAAATTGAACCCTGTGGAACTCCACAACTTATCAACTGGGGCTTAGATACACCGCCCTCTACTACACACTGCCGTTGCCTATCTGATAGGTACGATGAAAACCAGTCGAGCGTTACACCTTCAAACCATAGAGCTCAAGCTTTTTTAATAAAATATTATGTGAAACGGTATCAAAGGCTTTGGCAAGATCGAGAAGCACAATCAAATTGGTCATGCCTTTGTCAATGTTAAGATACCAATTATTTGTTAAATGTAACAGCGCTGTCACTGTAGAGTGAAGGGAACGAAATCCAGACTGGTTTTTTGTTAACAGGCCATTTGAATTTAAGTACCCGTATAGTTGATCGTAGACTACCCTTTCACAGATCTTAGAAATGGCTGGCAAGACAGATATTGGTCTATAGTTTTGCGCATCTGTGCGATCATCCTTTTTATACAAAGCAAATACTTTAGCCTTTTTCCACTGTGAAGGAAAGAGGCCAGTATCTACGATTTTGTTTATGATATAGGTTAAAGAAGTGGCAATAATTGGGCCAGCTTCTTTTAGAAGCCGACATGAGATGTTATCAAGGCCAGTGGCCTTGTTCGGAGAAAATTTACCTACTAACTTTAAAACTTCAGTGGTAGAGGTATGTTGTAAATTAAAAAAAGTCGAAACAGGCTTTATGTAAGAGTCAAAACTTGTATTTCTACTAGGCAGTGTTGAGGCTAGGTTTGGACCGACAGATGTAAAATGGTCATTTAAAATCTCACACATTTCTGGGGGTTTTGTGAAGGAATTATCACCACTTTTTAGTTCACTTATTGAAGAGTTACAAGTGTACTTACGATATATGTTAACTCATTGATTGTCCTCCATATTTCCTTCGGTTACCCACATTTTGCTCCACTTCTGATTTATAATAATTCGCTTTTGCCATTTTAATCTCATTATTTATTCTATTTCTTTCTTTTCTATATCTATCCCAGATAGATGGCTGTTTTGTTAATATAGCTTGCCTTTTCAGTCTGTTTCGACCTGTTATCAGCTCTCTCAGCTCAGTAGTAATCCAAGGGGTTTTTTTATTTCTTACTCGCCGCGTTCGTATGGGCGCATGAGCGTCAGCTATTTTTAAAAACATATTTTCCCAGATTTCAACCATTTCATCGGGAGTACCGGTAGTACAGTTTCTTAGTCTATCCCAGGACGCTGACTTTAGGACTCCTCTGAAAGCACTTGCATTAAAGTTTTTAAAAGAACGAGTGGTCACATGCTTATGAGTGTTTTTAGATGAAATGGCAAACTTACGTACTCCCATATGCACGACTCCTGATTTTAAAATCCTTGAGGGTTCATTTGATAATATTATATCAATAAGTGTACTAGAATTTGGCGTGATTCTAGTAGGTTCATTGATTAGTTGTTGAAACTGATCGATAGGTCGAACTTAATTGCTTCAACTGAGACAGGTGCATGTTATTTCTATCCGATAGATAATTGCAATTTAAATCGCCTAAGATAATTTGTTCCTTAGATTCCATGTCAATAATGCGAACAATAGCTTCTAAAGCTTCAAAGAACCCAACCGTACAGCTAGGGGGCCTGTAGGCCGCAGTTACGTTAAAAGCTTTACTATTAGGCTTTTAAATATCAACACTTAACATTTCAAACTCGTTATTGGGAATTATTTCATTTCTAAGGCAATAATTAATATTCGATCGAAGATAAATGCACACGCCGCCGCCATTACGGTTTCGATCCTTTCTTAGGATTGAATAGCCGTCAATATGAACCAAGTTGTCAGTTATTGTAGAATCGAGTCTAGTCTCGTTAACAGCTAGCAGATCAAGACACTGATCAGCCATAATTAGTCGAAGCTCTTCAATATGCAGCGGGAGACTTGCAACATTAATACTCGCAATCTTGAAGCCCCTTACTTTCAAGGCAGAGGTCATATCATCATAACAATTTGGTTCACATTCAGGCAAAAAACTGTTGACTTCTTTAAATCAATAACAATTACTAATATGATTCAAAATAAACAGACAGACAGATAGACAGATAGATAGATAGATAGATAGATAGATAGACAGACAGACAGACAGACAGACAGACAGACAGATAGATAGATAGATAGATACATAGGTAGGTAGGTAGGTAGGTGGGTAGGTAAGAACCTTAGTTTATGGCACGATAAAAAGATCAGCATTGCTGGTGGAGTCGTGCATACAACAATTACAAGAAAAATAAGGAGTACTGAAAGCAAATGTACACTTAAAAATTAAAAACTTGAGTCACCAGTATAAAGCGTTTCATTTTCCCGGAAAATTTCACTTTCTCATCAAAACAATCACTGACTCAGACAGACTCGGATTAGTTTACTTGAATTAAGCGTTCAGTACAGCGAATGGGGTTATGTACTGTGAAATCTATCTACCTACCTACCTACCTACCTACCCACCCACCCCACCCTTACCATTTTTGTAAAATCTGGAATAGTGATCAGCTGCCCGAACAAGTCTATCAGCCACCTGGCACTCAAGATGAGTGTTCTACGCTGCTTGATAATTATTCTCATGTCATGATAGAAATTCACCATGGTGGTACACTCTTCCTCATCATCGACGAAGCAATTCTCCTTAACATGGGTCCGTAGCTTCGTTATACTCAGGTAATAAACTGACTTGGAAAGTAAAGCGTTGATAACATTCTCAAAGTTCAGCCACCTAGTTTATTAAACCAGAGAAAAAATTGATAGCTCACGTTAAGTATCCATGTGGCGACACAGTATACCTGTACTGACTAAAGTACAGAGCCTAGTAGTGCGAAACGTGGATAACTCTTTCCAGTGGATAAATATCTCTACAAAATCCAGTGGATAGTGCCATTAAGGTTCCTGATATTTTTCCTCTTAAAAGTGATTCATTGTTTGAACAACCGGGGCTAGAAGCATGTATACGTTACAAAACATGACTGCTGGTATGTGAAAAGCCGAGTAGATTTTTTATTAGTTAGTATTTACGGTCTTTCTAAAGTTAAAATGAAATAAATATAAGCTTAAATATGCTGAACTAAAGCAGGCTATTTTCGAATTTGTGACCCTGTGCAGTTATGCAGTTTACTACAGATTTAACGGGTGTGTGATTCACTTCACTTTACCTTTTTAAAACAATGAAATGTACAAAGTTCTTTTCGGCCAATTCGAAATAACATTATCAAACCCTTCAGGGCAGAATATTCCTTAAGGCCAGTCAAAACTGCTTTTTATGGTTAACCTGTTTCAATTAACGAGATATTCATTTCGTATGACCGCCAGGTGGCTCATATAGGAATCAATGAACTTTTTGCGTTCTCAATGTATTTTTTTTTAATCAAAGTAAAGGACTACAATAAAACAGCCTTTAGATGTTTTGCTTTTACGCTTTTACATAGCGTCACAGGCAACTGATGACACCTGAAACATATTACATACAAAAAAAATCCTACAAGGTTCGCGGAAGCAAACGCCATCCACATTAACAATAATTTCAGTGTGTTCACGGCTCAACCCTTGACATATAAATTGTTCAATATTTACTTTAATGGATTCTGAACATTCTGGTACAACCATTGTTTACCTTACAGGTATCCTCTCCCCAATGTAAGGCTCCTGTCTTAGCACTTCAATGATTTTGACTTGTAAAGCTTGGATGTCATCAATATTTTCATCTTTCGCAGTGAAAACATTTCTGATCTTACTCTGGAGTAATTTCGCAGTGTTGTCAATGCTAAAGATAGGCGGCACCACATGCCCTTCATAGTTGTACCCAGCAATTGCTTTCTGGATTTCTAATTTCATTGTTGCAATGTCTTCAAATGGTTTGTCTGCATGGGTTCCTACAATGATCACAGGGGGGCGCAAATGAGGCAACTCTTCTTCTATATCATCACAGGTTTCTCTTCTCATCTGCGCGACGCTGTGCACTGTGGACAGCCAAGACAACAAATTCTCGAGATTTGTTTCTCGATTGGGGTTTTCCAAATCAACATTACAAGATCCTTGCCTCACACAGGGCTTGGCTGTGTCATGCAGTGACTTGCTGAGGTTGCACACCAGGATGTACAGCGCACGTGATGTTAGATATGTGATTCGTGACATGAAGGCAGATAGGGTCCTTATTCGTGACTGGGACCTCTATCCCCTTTAACAACCTGACTTAGGGTGGATTCATTTGCAACATACGCGTATAGCTGTCGCATTTGCCTGCCTGACTTTTTTATCGTTTGTAACTGAGCCTAAAAACAATAAAAAATGAGCCAACTATACACGTATGTTGCAAACGAATCCACTCTTATTCAATGGCTGATTGAGGAAATAACTGGACTTGTTTAGGCACATATTGAATGTATAAGTTAAATTAAAAAGGGGATCTTTATTTACAAAAACTGTCAAACTTAATAAACTTACAATGAAACATTTTTTTTTCTTTGCTTTTCATTATTATCTTTCCCGAAGGGGAATTTTAAAGACAATATGATTATCTACTAAGTACAGAAGAAAAAAAAATATAAAGTTAACTAGCTAATACTAACTATTGCAATAATAATGTTAACAATAAAAAGAGAGAAATCTACCACGGAATACTACATTATTTATAGTGGAGATTACATGTTCAAAGTTGAAAAAATATGGTCTCTCATATAGTTCCTGCAATAACTTAGATCTAATTGACTGTTTAAAAGGTTTTGCATTCTTACAAAGTTTAAGAGACGCGTCAAGGGAATCCCTTAAACTTAAAGTTCTGTAATAAAAAGTTCTTTGTCCACTTGCTGTTTTAAAAACAGGTATGTTCAGTTTTTGTGAATTACGAGCTCTACGATTACTGACTTCTGTACGTTTAATAAATAGTGAGAAAAGATATTTGGGGGCACAGCCCGACATGCATTTAAACGCCATACGCTACGATAGAAAAGCTCGCTTGAGACAGGTAACCATCTCAGTTCTTTTTTTTAAGAAAGGGCGTGAGATGATCGTATTTGCGGGTTCCACTTGTAATACGGCAGGCAAAATTTTGCACAGCTTGCAGCCTTATAAAGTTTCAAACCAACTACACGTTGCTAATTTGCTTCCTAACGGATGCAAAAAACACTTTATACAACTTAATTATAAAAAAGACTTAATTTACGAGAAGAACACTAAAACAAGTTTTAGCAAAATTCACTAAGAAATTGCAGCAACGTATAACGAATTCGCCAACTCCCCTGACTTGCTGCTAGAATGAGATCATGATGTCATAAAGCAGGCATTGTTAGCAGTGTTTTAAACTAAGTCTAATAATTAATTCAAAATGTATAAGTTTCAATTTATAAGTATTTAAACTATAGTTGATTCTAAAAAGACTCTCAGTAACTAGGTAGATTGAGGCGGGAAACGTTTTAAAATCTAACTACTTTTGCCATAAATTATATTACTTGATGCACCAAAATATAAGCAGTGGTCTTTGTAAAATATTTACACATGGTTACATAGCATGATAAGAAAAATACCCTGGTAAGTTAATTGTATTATAAAACGTACTTACAAAGTATGATAAGGAATTGGTGTTCCCCCGCGAAGGGAGGTGTGAGTGGCTTCTGTATTCACACACTAGATAAGGATTACTGGCATGGACAGAAATGATCCTTAACCAATCATTACAACTCTATGAAACAGCTATTCTAATTGCCAAAGATATCGCGATCCACAAATTGATAACGAGCACCTTAAACAGGGAAATGTGTTTTGACTCATGAAGTTCTATGGTAAGGAACACTTTAAGATACGATTGATCCTTTACGAACAAATTATACTCAGGACTAAATCCGACACTGAATATATTCTCAGAGACTGCCTGCGAGAAACAGCTGGAGCAGAACTGTTCTTAACACCTTAATGCTAGGGAAAATGCCAGAGAAAAAAAATTCTGACCTGTATACTTACAGACGGTAAGACCCAGTGTTCATACACGCCGCAAACAGTAATAATCCGCGACATTACTCGCAGACAGAGAAACTGGTAACTAGTAATAGTTGACACTACAGCTGCCCCCGCTCTGTATATAGTATTCTTGCTCCTTGTGCAGCTCTTTGAAATATACCGATTCATAACGAAGATGTTCACACATATTCCATACAACAGGTGAGATAAATACAGGAAATAAACGCAAGGTTCCATGCACAGTTTCGGTTCGATTTACACAGCTTTGATCAAAACATATTCATTCTCAGTTTCAAGAATAGTTCATTCTAAACCATAAGAAAAGATTTCATTAGAAGTTTAATGTTTCGCTATTTCTATTTCACTTTTTACATTTAGTTCATTTCATTTGCCCGAAAGTAAGCCTTAGAAATTAAAAGGACGTTTGATCAATTCACGCTCGCGCATTCTAGTCTTATTTTAAACTTTACAGGGTGTCCCAAAAGTTCGTTCCTCTAATTTCATACACAATAACTTTTGATCAAAACTTTATTTTTACATGAAATTTCTAGAAGATGATTATTTCTCTATCGGCTATTTCTATTCAGAATTTCAGTCACTGGCAGCCCTTTTTGTTTTTTATCACATTGTGTAGTTGTTGCGGCATGGAGTGGGATACAGCGTGTAGACCAACCGATGATCCATTTTGAACTTTTTTATCACCCGGTGCGCAGGAGCCAGTTCAACCCCCAAACAATATTCAATATTTGTTAGTTTAGGCAACTGAAAGAAATATATTTTGGGCATTCACCCAAAAAAGATAATCATCCCGGCCCCTTTCCACAGCAAGGCTTTTGAACTTCTTTACAAATTTGAGACGAACTGGGCGTTACTTGGCAGACTAAGCAGATCGATTTTTTTTGCCATCTCAGGGGCTAATTTTAAACATTCACTTTTCAAGATCCTTTCTGGACTTGGCTTGCTAAATTAATTATGTGAGAGCTTCCTCGTCGAGTCTACTATTTTGTATCTCTCAAAACTATTTTAGCTGCTTTATTCAGGACTTTTGGTCTTCCCGTTCGTTTCTTGCCTTCAAAATCTTCATTTCTCCATGATCATTTTACCACCAACATTCGGATTTTTCCAGATTTTTAGCAGTTTCTACGACAGGTAAGCCAGTAAATAGAAGTATATATGCATGCTTATGCTCACACGTAGCTGAACGTTTTTTGCGTTAAGGGGGTTTATCTTTCGTGATATTCACAAAAAAAGTAAGGAAGGAGTTCCAGCAATTCGGGCCATAGTAAAATACAAAACTATGTGGCTGGAAAATACACTCGCGCACGCGCACCTTTGGCGCGGAAGTACACAAATCGAATATTCGAGTCAGAAGATACACCACAAGTATGAAAATAGTGAATTAGATTGAAAGACACAACTTTTGATTAAACAAGACGCCTAAAGTCGTTTCCGTGGGATGCGTTGGTCTATGGAAGCATAATGGCGTTCTCTCAGAATTTGGAAAAATTAGGGAAACCGGAAAGATGTGTCATGTTATGAGCATCGATGAGTAGGTTACCTGTATGGGTTGGTTTAATGTGCTTATGACTGAATTTATAGTAGCGTGCGTGGCAGGCTACTGTTTCTCCTCAATCCACATCCCCTTTTTGCTTCCTTCCTATCCCTACCCCTTTCGACACCCGCTACGCAAGCTAAATTTATAGTTGTCAGTGGTCGCAACGATGGAGTTGATCTTATTTTGATCCATCGCTATGTAGTTATTTTCGTAGCACGATTTGGATAAGAAAAAGAAGTTATTTTGCATCAAAACAAGGTTTACCCGTGTAACTTAAATTGGAATGTTAACGGAACAAGTAATGGAGAACATGCGCATAATACTCTCTGATTAACCTGAACAGGAACTATATGTATAAAGATACGTCATATCTTGGTAGTAAGTTGCCACAGTTAACTTTTTCAAAGAGAAAATAAACATTGTAGTTTTAGGTTAGTGGGACTAAACAAAACAAAACATCCGCTTGCTTTATCCAGGGTCGAACTGAGGGTTACAAAGTTCGATAAAGTTCCAATGTTTTAATCCAAGATGAAAGTTTAATATTCCAAGATGCTTTTAATACGGTTAAAACGTAATTGCAATGTGTTTCCAAGGTCTCAAAGTTAACATAGTTCCAATGATTAACCCTGATTCCAAGGTATAATAAGTTTACTAAGGTCCTGATCCATGTCCCATCCAGAAGTCCAATCCATGCCGAAAGCGAGTCGTCGATCGACGAGGACAATATTTTCGCAATTTCACCGCCAATCGTCAAGGGTACGTGTTGAAATTTAGGCGATTTAACCTCCTATCGTCAACGTGTTTCAACTTCAACTTTATTCATTCACTTTCAATTTACAGTTACACGATGGCTTCCACCCGCGTATAGGAGAGCCTAATCGAGGCGGGGGAAGAGACACATAAATTTAAAGAAAGAAAAGAAAAAAAGAACTATTTTACAAACAGTACCAGCTGTCACAAAATAAAAACTATAGTATGTATTAAGCTAATTTAATTGCATTATGATTTACACAGAGAATATAAATTTAGTTGTGTTCCTGAGCTAGTAAAATTTAAGTTGATGCATGACTTCAGTGATTTCAAGATAGTCGTCAGATTTAGACAAAATTTCAAAGAGCTTATTCCTTATCTTTTTCCGAAAGGTAGATTTTGGTAAGTTTCTCATATCTGAGGGTAAAGAATTCCAAATTTTTGGTCCAACTCTTAGAAAAGAACTACGCAGTTTTTCAAGCCTTGAGTGTTCGGTATAGAAATCATCATTGCGAGAAGATCGGGTAGGATATGAGTGCATCTCAGAAATCCTAGTAAAGGCTCTCTTGATATTTTCAGGTGCAGAATTGTTGGCAACGTCCCACATGATACTACAAAGACAATCAAAGTAAATAAAGGATAGGGGAAAGACTTTTGATTTTAAGAAAAATTAACAATACCTCTGATGCCATAAAAATCAAGTTTTTGAAGAAGAATATAGTGATCAACAGTATCAAAGGCTTTTTTCAGATCTATAAAGAGTCCACAGGTGAATTTACCACTATTCATATTACTCTGAATTGTATTAACAATATCCAGAATTGCATGTTGAGTATTATGACCACTCCTAAAGCCATATTGGGAGTTAATCAATATATTGTGCTTAATGATAAATTTACTGAGTCTTTGATACATTAGTTTTTCAAATACTCTATTGAATATAGACAAAAGAGAAATAGGCCTGTAATTACTTGCGCAGGACTCATCATCATCTTTATAAACTGGCACAATCTTGGCAAGTTTTAGTTTGCTGGGATGTTTACCTTGGATGACAGATAAATTGTAAATGTTAGCAAGTGGCTGACTAATAATGTGTTTGCAGCCTTTTAGGATTTTAACAGGACAAGAGAACATGCCATAAGACTTGTAGAGGGGCAAGGCCTGAATTTGGGAACTGACATCATTGGGAGTAATGGGTTTTCGATAAGAAAAGAAAAAAAACTGAACTCTAGCTGTGCTCGGCAAAAACTGGCGAACTCCGAATAGAAAAATCTATCGGAAATCGCGGCCCGCAACCAGACGCTACTAAAACCTTATGAAAAATCTAGACCTAAACAAAAAAGAATCATGAAGGGAAGAAACAATTTGGCTTAGGTCGCCTTTCGTGACTTGCCAGTATCCCGAAGGATTTCGCTGGGACACCCTGTATAGCGGAAGGGCATCTGTGAGCAGGGAATAAGTCAGCACAGAATTTGATGGTCGGCAAATTTCTGTAATCGTCCATCGTTCTGCTAGTGATAAGCTATTGTAGCCGCTGAGTCATTCACTCGTCTTGCTTGTTTTGGGCCGAGTCTTATTCCGGTCAGAGAGAGAAAGATTGTCTGACAAGGTTCAGCTGAAGGTTTCCAATCAAAGATTTGTGAACTCGTGTCTGACAAACTCACTTAGTATTAAAATATACACTGTCCTACGCACCTTATAACTTCATCTGCGCGTAACGAGTGTCTTTTGGTCCATAACTTTCATAACAACTGCTCCACAGAATGTCACTGATAACACGTAACGCAAAAGAGTATCGAAGTGTGACTGCACAATTAATCTCACAAAATCTACCTATTGTCAGCTTTTCCTTCGGGATTTTTTTGTGTTTTACGTCATCCTAACCATTTCGTACTTGCGGGCAAAAACAATAGAAACGTCATCATTACCTACCGATTCCTCGCGGCCCCTGTTCAAGCAAATCGAGATTTTTTCTATATTGACTGTATGACTGTATATTTCATCTGTAAGTACTTTCCTTAATATGCGCGCGAGTTACTAGTGTGCCTCCTCGGGATTTCGCCGTCTAGGCGAAATCACTGCGGGGGCAATAATTAGTACACACATTTTGCTAGGACTACAATAAAGTCTAATGACGGAGTATTTACAGGGGACTGTAGACAAGGTGGTTCCTAACAACCACATTCTGTTAAGAATACTACAGTAATCAGTTTGTCGTCGTACTTAAGACCACTGTGTAAGGCTTTTTCTGAGACAAAAAAAGGTTGTATTAAAAGGCTAATTGTGCCGTCACAGTAACATTGACGGATTAAAAAGCTGTACATGAAGAAAAATAGACGTCTTGTTTCTTGCCAAAAGCTTAGCGAATAATATAAGGAGCTACCAGGAGCCATAATCGGGGTAGGAGACCGCAAGCTGGTGGTCCACGCGGTTCCATCGAAAAAGCCAAATTTACTATTTTTAGAATAAACTGCGCCACCTTTAACGTCAAAAACTCGCCGGGAACACGCAAATTTGCGCGACTCTCTTGTGGAATTTCAGAAGATGGGCAATCGTTTTGCGACTTTCTTCGAGCTCTCTCTGAAATTTCCAAGTGCTTCATATCTCGATAGGCAATGCATGCACAGTGAAAGAATGAGCCAATATTATGTAAGCATCACTAGAAATACGTTTACTGCAAAAACCTCGAGAGGCTGTAATGGACCAGCAGTAAGAATAACGGAAAACAAGCCAAGGGGAAAATGTAATTAAAAACAAAAACAAAAACAAACTGAAAAAATTATACAACAAAGATAAAATAGCTTAGCCGAGAGTCGACCATCTTCACGGAAGGTCGGCTCCTAGACCACTGCGCCACGCTGCCAAGAAGAACGTTAAGTGGGATAATTATTATATTTAAAGTACTATTTCCGTGATATTCTGCTGGTAGACGCTTTTTGAAGCTGGTAGAGCTGTATTTATCATGAATTCAAAGATATTTTTGAGGAATATAATATTAACCATAATTATCCGCTGTTTTTGTTAACTTTCCGCCTCAAATTCAGAGGAGGCAATTACGACAGAAATGGAATATATTCATCTCATACGGAGGTAATTTCCGACGTTGTTTATCCTTAACGCGGCGCCCTCGCAAAAAATGCGCGCGCGTGTCGCACGAGATGGCACAATTTGTGCCAAAAATAGCACATTTGGCTATTTCGATGGAACCAACCCCATTGCTGGGAAAGGTAACCAGTTACGGTCTCTCTTATTCCGATTTTTGCTTGTGAAGCCACATTAAGGTGCATTTTGTCTCACTCAAGTGAGTTGAATTGGATATCATGAGTATTGAAGTGTAATCAGACATAAGGAATAAGGCTAACATAGTGAAGCTCGTGCACGTGACCCAGCACAAGCCGGCTCCTACCAAAAACATCATACTCTGGGCAGATCATTACGTCATGGCGATGCGGCAGACTGCTGATCACGTGGATGCACGTTTGAAAACAGTTTGCCGCGCCGTGTAGAATCACATGATCACCCCACGTACCATCTGCCATCATGCTAGTGAGGTAGGCATCCCAAGATGGATATCCATCAACAAAATGAAACAGTTCTGTCCCATCCGGCTGTAAGAAAAAAAGAAAATACTGTAGTTAATAGAGAAAGAGGTAGTTACAGTGCTTTTGTAGAAGGTATATATTCAGGCAGCTACGCTGTCAGCTCTCTCTAAGAAGGATCGTGCTGGAATCGGCCCCAGAGGAGACACAGATAAATAGATAGGTGCTTGTCCCTTTTACCCAGTTGCAGTATTGACTGAATTGCTGGGTAGGCCAGCAATAAGTATACACAATTACACAAAATGTTGATATTTGACAGTAGGAAAATTATTTAGTCTATTAGTCCGACCAAGTACAGGTCTCGGATTGCGCGAACGAGGAAATTATTTACACTCATGGTACGTGGGGGAGGGGATAACTTTCATGAGGGGCGGATGTTGCCGCACATTTATGATGAACCTTTGACAGGCAGGAACTCGCCTGCCTTTAAGAGTGTCTGGGCTCTGTCTTGCCAAAAATTATCTTCAGGGCTCTCCTTTGAATGGATTCTAAGAGATCTTCTAGACATGATGGTAGCGCTGCCCAAAACGGGGGGAAGCATACTCGATGAATGATCTCACTAGGCAATAAACTGAAACTAAATCGTCACAGTTCAATCCTCATTTGTCCACTTTACTAGCGAACCGGAACCATGACAATAGATTGTCTGCAATTGACAATGAAATAAACTATGATAGCATTCTCACCAAATATGAACATGATCCCAACAAGTTTCATCACCGATGTAACAAAAACTGGTTTTACCAGACACGACATAAAAATAGCTCGTATAACTCATGACGTTATCTTGATGATATTCTACCGCATTTTATTCACTAGATAAAGATGTCATCGACATTTACTTGCTCCACTTCATACTAATGGGATTTCACTTCAAAAACAAGGTCTAACCTGTGCATCCTATACTACTCCCTTATAAAAAGTCTAAGGAAAACTATTAAGAACGGCAAGGACTAACACTTTTAGGAAAGTACTTTCGGAGGTTTAAGGGAGGTGTCCGTTACACGTGTAAGAGAGACGGAAGGAGGTGTTTACTATGAAATAATATGAGTTTGGAAATTTCGACTTGTAAACCAGTACTTTAGGTCAGAAATGACCCTACATATACAACCAGTTTTGAGAACCTCTAATTTATCAGTTCATATTCTAACATACTTCATATTATAAGGCTTCACTCCACTTCACTATGTAACCGTATGCTGTTCGAACAAAGTGGCTTTTGGTCAATATAACGTACTTATAAAAAATTAGGTTCTAAGTCAGACGATCGAGGCGACAGAAAACAGATGTCCTAAAATCCGTTTCCACTTACGCTTCCGAGTCAAAAAAGATATTAAAGGACATGATTTTGCGTTCTTTTAAACCTTTATGGCGCTTATGTAGTGTTTTTCAAATCAAAAAAGTAGAGGAAATTTCCTGGATTTTAATTCTAAGGGCAGCATCATGATCCAAAAACAATAATTCGTCGCCCTGCATTCGAGGTCCTTTACAAAACGTCGCATAAGAAAGTTTCACGCCGTAGTCGTATACTGGACAACAAAAGTACAAACAAGCGTGATGCTCGTGCAGAGCTGATATTTTGCTTATAAAGGGTGGATGCATTTGCAGCATACCCGTAAAGCCGTCACATTTCGTTGCAAGAATTTAAGGCCGCATCCACACGTATCAGGGTATTTTAAGCCTTCCACACAGGTCCCCAGAAAGCGGTCTCCAGAGTGGACTTTTGAAAACGCCAACTTCTCTTTTACGCGTGTACCGACGAAAAGGAGGTTTTCTAAGACGATGATGTTTTATACAATGATGTGAATGCTACACGCGCTGTGATTGGTCGTTGCCCATGATCTATTGGAGTACAGATACATGGATGACGTCAGGGGAAACTTGTTTTCTTTGTTTTGTTCAACATGGCGCGCGGTTTTGAAAATGTTTGTTAGATTATTTCGGATTAAAGCAAGTGAAAGCCTCGAAAAAAAAAAAACTTAGCAAGATCTATTTACAAAGAAGAAAATGGGATAAAAGAAAAGAAAAAGAGCTCTTTACAACTTAATCAGCGACACACTCGCCTGCGGCTCGTGTGCCACTTCTTTGTTTTTACCACATATTGACGTCATCTGTGATCTATCATTGAAAAGACGCACAGCAACATGGAATCCATTTGTTAAATACATTAAATACTAGTAGCACTGCGTTTGATTTGTGAGGGATGCTATCGTAATTCAATAATTTCACCGTTTTTATGTGGAAGGGCGGAAAAAAAATCAAATACGCTACGTGTGTACGCGTATTTTGGAGACGTCAGAACAAGGCCTTATTGCCTGTACGTTAAAAACAATTTTAAAAAAATTTTCAGCGGCAAGGGCGACGGCTTACGCATACAGGGCAAATGAATACACCCTAGAAAAAAAAAATGAGGTACTTACCAGCCTGGGGTTTTCCCGAAGGTGTTGAACAATACTTCGGCGTAACTCAGCATGGGACATTTGAATTCCTTTGATGAGGTGAAGCTGCTCTGAAAGGGCAAAAAACATGCAGTTCCCCTCTCCTTGATTGTCAGAAAAAGCAAAACGTTTTTCCAACGCAGTCCTCTTTAACGTCTGCGACAGCTCAGTTTTGTTGGACTCTATGCGTGCTTCCAGCCGGATTTGTTGAAGTGCAAGGAAAGTGGGTTCGCCTGTAAACGACAGAAGGAAATTATTAAAACAAGAATGAGGTTATTTCACGTCAGTTTATCACAACATGATGAACTGGTCTATAGGTAAAAACAGCCCACAATATAAAATTGCCGTGGTTTCAAAAGAACAAAATAACCCCACTCTACAACAAAAATAAACGTTGGCTTTGATTTATTTGAGAAAACAAACAACTACATCACCAGTTATCGATCCTTTTGCAGCACCGTTTTCAAAGTCATTCTGTGGAACGGCATCTTCTTGAGTCTTTTCAACACCTGTAAAATTTTAAAGAAACGTTGAATTACAGAAAACATTGTCCAACTTGAAAGACATAAACGATTCCAATCTGAGAAGCCCTCCATTAATTTTCTGTGATATATTATCAGCAAAAGTTTTAGCTGGACGGTTCTCTGTCATTCTCTTCCTTTAAAGGAGAGACCCAGCAGCAAAAGAAAAAAATCTCGATTGTTAAACAAATCTTCTTATCAGTAACGCAAGATATATATGGAGAAGGGTGTGAAAAATACAAATGCTGTCATTAAGGTTCAAAAGGTTAACGTTGGCATTTTTTCTGCAGCCACAAACATGCACCGCCTAATATAATATTATGAAAACCAGCTTACGCACTCGCTCTTGCTGAAGTAACTGAAATACAACGATGAATCATGACATTTTCACCGTGTTTCAAGTAAAAATTACTATTATCGTTACTCTTCTTTAGGCAAAGAGACTTTGTTACCGTAGACCATCTTCCACATTCTGGCGACAAGGGCCTGGCACTGTTTCTCCCAAGAGAATCTTTCACCATAACTTCTTCGCAGTCTTTGGATTTCCTCAAGCCGCTGTGTCCTTGATTTTTGACGGATGGCTGCAATTGCCTTTGCCCATTCCTTGGGGTCATCAGAGTCCATCACAAATGACTCACCCATTGGAAGACCACGCAGTGCTTTTCCAAATCCGGAGTTTCCACTAACTAGGATGGGAAGACCAGCTGACATGGCCTCCAATGCTGTCAAACCAAACCCCTCAGTTCTTGATGGCATGATGGCCAGATCGACTTCACAAAACAATTCTCTCAATCTTTGCTTGTCTTTCACAAATGATCTCACAATGAGCTGGTTCTTTGAAATGCCAGTCTGGAGTAAGATTTCCGCGACTTCATCCTGCCTTCCTTCGGGTGCACCAACGAAAACAAGACTACAGGAACTGTCCTTCAATTCAACTATGGATTGAGCGGCAATGTCGTATCCTTTAAGACCAAAGTCTTCGAAATCACCACGACCGAAGGCCAACACTTTGAAATTTACACTTTCTTGTGCAGCATGTTCAATGTCTGAAAAATCTGCGAAGGAACCTGGTATCAGTTGAAAGATATCTCGACGAGATGAACGCAACTTGGAAGAGAACGCTTCTTTCAACTTGGGTCCAACGGCTACAACGAGATCTGCAATTTGACAAAGTTCAACTTCAGCTCTGTTCTTCCCTTCACCCTTGGCAATGGCGCTTGGATAGTTCTTATGAATCGCCAGCTCTTCAGGCTCAGTGTGAACAACCTGCACCCACTTGCATCGATGAGACTTTCTGATAATTTGCGCTTGTCTGCCAAGCTTTGCTCCATGGCCGATCACAACCTGAATGTCAAGGTCATCTGGTGGAAAACTCAACCAGTCAAGAGGATCACTGAAGCCAGGAAGGCGCAATGCTTCCCGGATGAAAATGTTGCGACTTTTGGCAGCTCTCTTATCTTCTTCGCGACACTCAAATTCAGGTACAACAATTGTCACTTCTACGTTTGCGTCTTTTGCCAAATGTATGGCAAGAGTTCTGTTTATTGTTGACAAGCCACCCTTGGACGACCCCCACTCATTCGCGAGAAGGGTAACCTTCAGTACCAGACGTTCTGGACGAGCTTGTGCGGTACCAGGTGATGATGATGGAGTACACGCCTCCTGAATAGCAACCAAAATTGCACACTTTAGAAAATAAATTTTTACATCTGGGGGTTTCTACATTTTCTAATGAAAGTTTGCAAAACGTGTTATCAACACGTTAGATGCTATAAACTTATTAACCCAACAGTAAAGCAAAACAGCACATTAAAAAAGACTTGGGAAAAAGTTATATACCCACTGCTTAATGCCTACAGGCCAATAACAATTAGTAATACATGGTATCCAATTGACCTTATCAACTTACTTGATATTAAGAACCAATGTTCGTTAAGTTGACAGCCACAAAACCTTCTCTTACACTGCAGAGAAGCGTGTGGTAGGATAAATGAGGGCATACGTTGTACATCATACTATAACCTAAAAAAGCACATGCATAGACTTTGTTGAAGCCTTTTTATTTTAAATAGATGGCTACCTTTTAAGGACATAAGTTTTTATTAGTATTATGTGTATTGGCTTGCTATATGTAATATGCTAACAGCACTGCTAGAGATCGCATTTCACTGCTACCTACCTTACTTTCTATTTGTGAGAACCACTTTTGCTGTCCCGTAACTGTGAGTACCTCCTCTACAGGTTTCTTTTTGCAAATCAGAGGATCGCCTTGTCTTAACTCAAGGAGATGAATACAGTCTTCACGAGAACATGCAATCTGATTATGGCTTGAGCATTTTTCCCGCTGACAATACGGACAGGCGACCCGAATTTGATACTGCAATCCACCTTTATAGAGATCACGTGACAAAGCCTGCAAAGTTGCCTCCACAAACTCACGAACATGCACTGCCATCTCACTTGTGCCATCCACCGAGATCTGCTGAAGTTGGTTTCTTTGCTTGATGAAAAACTTAATAAATTGCTTCTTACAAATAAGAACAAAGTCATGGAAAGTTTGCTTCCCAACAACAAACCACGCTCCATTTTGGTACAGGGTAGGGGGCTGAGTTGGACCAGCCTCTGAACACCAATGGACAGATCGAGAAACAAGCCGAGTGAACAAACCATGGGGAACAGAACCGCTGACAAAGTAAACATACAGGGGACAAGGGTCCAGCCTTGTGGGCACCATGGAACAAAGGGAATTAGGTGACGCTTTGAGTTGAGATGGAACAAAATACCTTTCACCTGTCTTTGAAGATGAAAATTTTGCAATCAATCCAAATTGTCCCATCAAATCAAGAATGTCTTTCCTGGCAACACCCTTCAGGAGAAAGTTGGAAAATACAAGATCAACCAGTTCCATGGAGAGAACACCGCTTTCTTTAACTTCCTTCCAGTGCTTGGCAACCTTAGGAACCTAAGACGGAATAAGGTGAAGGACAATAACAAAACTGTCTTAAAAAAGTGATATTTTGGGAGAATTTTAAGCCAGTTAATTAATGCACTTGTAAACTGTGGGTTATTTTATTTAATATTTTAAGTAAGCAAACAAAGAAAAAGATCTAGAGTTTTCCGTTTTTGTGTGGGGACGCATATAAAGAAAAAGTTACGTAGTCTGCATAGCAAGGAATACTGAGTGAATAAAAGTAAAGAGGATAGCCTTCTCAGCAGCCCTCCGTTTGGTTCGTCACACAATTCTTTCCAATCGCGTTAGAAGATTTACGAAGTAAAGTTTTCTTTTCTTTACCACGTTCACTATAACCTCGCGCTGAGAGAAAACAATAGAAACGTGGTTGTGGTGGTGGAAGGAAACAATGTGAAACAATGAAATGTGGAAAAGGAAAAAGGGTTGTGGGAAAGTGGAAAAGTGTTTTTCGTGGTAGAAAGAGCTAGTTTGCTTTGCTCCAAATTAAATATTCACGATTTGCGCGCATTGTAAACCGGAACAACTTGGAACAACTTGTTGAACAATGAAAGCGGTATGAAGTGTAACTTGCATAACTACGTCACAGGCGAGTTAGCGCTTATTCCTTCGAAAACCTGAATCAACCAATGAATACTTTTCCTAGTTCTTACATGTAGTCGTCAACCAATAAAAAAGCAAGACCTTCATCTACCAAGAAATAACTGGAAAACCTGTCCAGAGGGTTAAAAATAGCACACGACCTTATCTTAGGGCCTGTGTACATGGAGGTGGGGGACCCCAGGTAGGTGAGGCAACCCGCCTGTTAACCTGAGATCAGGCGTTATTTATTTATTTATTTTTTTTGCTTCTTTGGCCCGAGAAGGAAAAAAAAATAACGCCTGATATATTTATTTAACAAGCCGTCAACCACCCCCTAATTTACATAATCTAACGTCTTCCTTGACTTGTCATGTTATTAGCCAATCAGCGTTTACCAGACGGGAATCAAATTTTGGCGGGAATAATGTCTCTTTTGAAATCAATTTTAAGGAAAAGGGAATTTTTAAGTACGTCCGTGTTCAGATGGTCCTTCCTGAAAAAATTTTAATTGTTTTTTTTGGTGATGACATGGAGCTGCCTTACCTTTATTTAACAGCAACAAATAATCAAGAATTTACTGGTAAAAGCTCGTTGACTTCGTTTTGTGCCGAAAGCAGTGAAAAAACATTAGGCTGAAGCACCATATTTCACGAACTGAAAAGTGTTGTGAAAGCAAAGATCGCTCAGAATGATTCGCAGGTTTCTGAAGGAGGAATTAACGTCAAACCAGGTCAAGATTCCAATCATAAATTGATTATTCGAAAAGTGAACCCGTTTGTCGCCTTTGTAACTTGTAGCCGGTATCAAATTGCGTTCAAATGATCGGTGAATTTTTGACTGCAACTTTTAAGTGTACGATGAGAACGAAAATATTTCAATGGATGAAATTTCTATTTAGACATTCTTCAAATTCAAGAAAACTGAGCCGGCAGAAGTTTTTGATAATGAACTCGCATGTGTATTCACTGCTCATTTATACGCAAGCAAAAATGCCAGACTGAAATCAACAACAACTAACGGATGGAGGCATTTTGGCCAATCGGAACAGCGCAAATCATCTGTATTGTTTCCTATCCAATTAGAAAAAAGTCCAGATTCTGACTTTTTTGCATGTGACCTGTAAAAGAAATGTATCATGCCCTCCTCCCGAGAGCAGATTACAGAGATAAAGGGAGAGGGCATGATCGCAGGTTACCCGCCTGTCCACATAATGTCTCATTTAAATTTGACCACGTTTACCTGATAGCTGGGGTGACCAGCAGCGGGTTACCTCACCTACCAAGGGGCTCCACCTCGATGTACAAACTTCTTTGTTTTTTTTTTAACCCTTTAATGAGATTCAACCGCATTTTATTCATGAGATAAAGACAAAAGGTTATGACGTCACTAGCGTTTATGTATTCCAGCGAAGATTCCACCGCAAAAACGCTGATTCTATGCCTAATATACTACTGAGGATAGGCTACGAGTGGCCCCTTATTTTCCTCTGGGATATTTGAGCGATTAAAATACAGGAGCGTTGGTCAACCTCCTCGAGGGTGACAAATTTCACGCGCTGGCCTAATTCGCTCGCTCCACTATCCCTGAGGAAGAGACTACTTGTAATCTAGTTGGAGAGGGTTGCGTAACGAGGCAAAAGGAAGTCAGCGTAGGAGACAATAATGTTTGGTACAAGCTAAACTTCTTCGTTTTTTTTGTGTAGGTTGAGCAGTGTTTTAAATTTTTCGCAATTCCCTCCTCGTGTGCATCAGTTTGGGCGGTGAAAAGTCAGGCTTCCTTTCTATATACAACATGTATTTTCACTCTGGTTGGTTGTCGAATTTCATTGACCCTAGATAAAGGGTAAATTGTAGGTAAATTGGTTATTAGCTCCTCGTATTGTTAGCGGGTACATCGCGATACCACCTGATGTCCTTCGAGATTGAAACAAGAATCCTCTTGGGATATTACAACGTTCAAATAAGAAAGTGCAGTGAAAATGTTTCATTGTAATGTTTCCTCTTAGTGACGTCAGTATAGCGGGTTGATTACAGAGACGACTGCTGACCAGGCGTTAGTGCTAATTCAGTTGTTATAGGTTTGGTCGGGTAAGATTTCATTTCAGAATTACATCGCCTATCCCAACTGTTTTACATTGGGGAAAGATTAAATGGCAGCCCAACGCACTCAATTTTGCTGTTTACAAATATTTGAGGAACAGTTAACATTTTTAAAAAGATAGCGGGCAATGCACTTGATATAACTATTTTTATTAGCTACAGCACGGTTGGAAACCTGTAATGTCATCCAAAATGTGGACCATTATAAACCTTGCAAGTTTTAAAACACGTTTAAAATCCATTTCTTACCATATTCGTAAAATCTGGAATAGTGATCAGCTGCCCGAACAACTTTATCAGCCACTGGGTACTCAAGATGACTGTGCTACGGTGCTTGATAATTATCCCCAGGTCATGATAGAAATTCACCATAGTAGTAAACTCTTCCTCATCATCGATGAAGCACTTCTCCTTGGCATAGGTCTGTAGCTTCGTTACACTCAGGTAATAAACTGGCTTGGAAAGCAAAGCGTTGATGACTTTCTCAAAGTTCAGCCACCTAGTTTACAAAACCAAAGAGAAAATTGATAGCACGCGTTTAAGTATCCATGTCACATATACAGAGTATCCCTGTACTGACTAAAGTACAGGACCCAGTTGTGCAAAAGGTGGATAACTCTATCCACTGGATAAATACATGGGTATCTGTCCAAAATCCAGTGGAAAGTGCCGTAAGGTTTCCTAATATTTTCTAGCTTAATAGTGATTCATTGTTTGAACAACCGGGGCTAGAAGCATACACACGTTCCAAAACATGACTGTTGACATGTGAAAAGACGTCAAGATCTTTTAATTAGTTAGTATTGATGGTCTTTCTAAAGCTAAAATTAGATCAATATACGCTTAAATAAGCTTAACTAATACAGCTGGTCAAGTTCTAAATGGTCAGCCTGTGCAGTTATGCAGGTAACTACAGATTGAACGGGTAAGTGATCCACTTTACTCTACCTTTTTAAATCGAAAATCAAACGTACACGATGCTTTTCAGCTAATTCGAAATAGGATTATAAAACGCTTCTGGGTAGAATATTCCTTAAGGCCAGTCAAAACTGCTTTTCACGGTTAACTTGTTTCAATCAACGAGACATTCATTTCTTATGACCGCAAGGTGGCTCATACAGGAACCACTGAATTTTTTCTGTTCTCGCTGTAATTATTTTAACCAATTAAAAAAAGTAAAGGACTACAATGAACCAGCCTTGAGATGTTTTGCGGCCACGCTTTTATGTAGCATCACAGGCAATGAGTTACTTATGACACCTACAAGGACTGGCGGAAACAAACGCCATACACGTAAACCGTAATCTCAGTGCGTTCACAGCTCAACTTTTGACATGGAAATTATTTAATATTTACTTTAATGGATTCTGAACATTCTGGTATAACCATTATTTACCTCACAGGTATCCTCTCCCCAATGTAAGGCTCCTGTCTTAGCACTTCCATGATTTTGACTTGTAGAGCTTGGATCTCATCAATGTTTTCATCTTTCCCGAAAACTATATTTTTGATCTTTCTTTGAGTTAATTTTGCAGTGTTGTCAATGCTGAAGATAGGCCGCACCACATGTCCTTCATAGTCCTTACCAGCAATTGCGTTCTGGATTTGTGTTTTCATTGTTTGAATGTCTTCAAATGGTTTGTCTGCATGGGTTCCTACAATGATCACTGGGGGACGTAAATAATGAGGCACCTCTTCCGCTTCATCATCACAGGTTTCTCTTCTCATCTGTACGACGCTATGCACTGTAGACAGCCAAGACAACAAGTTCTCAAGATTTGTTTCTCCATTTGGGTTTTCCAACTCAACATTACGAGATCCTTGTCTTACACAGGGCTTGGCTTTGTCATGCAGCGACTTGCTGAGGTTGCACACCAAGATATACAGCGCACGTGATGATAAGAATACAGGATGGGATGCATAATACAGGTGTTGTCCAGCAAAATCCCACAGTTCAATACTAACAACAGATTCTTCAGGCTTAACATCTTCACCATTCATATACTTTATTAAATTTACAGCTCGTTCCTTGATCTCCTCTGAAGGTGAAGTAGTATCAACCACTAACTCATGATCAGGTCCTGTTAATGTGAGTTCACTAACACTGTCTTCGTTTGGATCACCAACCTGAAGCAGATTACGAAAAAATTACAAAATATCTGTTGATTCTGATTCTAAAAGACTGACCGTACCTGGCTGGATTTTGGGACGAGAAATAATGGAGTGAGAAAAAAGGGAATAACGCCATTTTGTGGGGCGGAATAATTGAATAAGTAGGTTTTTTCGACGGAATAATGAGTTCTTTTTTACTGAAATAATGGAATAACGTAAATTTTCCAGCTGGAATAATGAACACCAGATTATTCCTCTTCATCCCCCGATTCGATTATTCAGACATTTAAAGTTGTTATTGATGACAGAAAATTCTCTATAAGCTCAAACATTGAGGTACGATTATTGGAGGAATGAGGTATCCAAAACATTAATACGCTCTTGCATTTTTTAAGGAACAGGAAATTTAAGAATATATAGAAATATGGTGTTTGATTGAGTCACCCCAACCCCTTGGCCTCGCTCCTCACATAAAAAAAAAAAAATAGTATAGGGAAATTGTGATTGACAAAAAAAACTGAGCGAAAGCTATAGTCAAAGCCTAATTAGCACTTACAAAATAAAAGTATAAATAAATACACGGCCTTACTCACTTTGGTTTGCACACGCACTAATAACCCAAATGCTAAGCTTACGTGTAGATGGGTGCTAGTATAATTCTTCACTCGGAACTGAACTTACTAGACAAGTATAAAAACGCTAATTAAATTTTTAACCAGCACTGAAAAAAAAAACACGATCTGGCAATTATTACATATTTTCCATACGGACATCGTAGTAAAGCGCAGGGAAGCCGTGGTGAGTTTCTCACTAAAACCTAACTTATGAAGGCAATAATCAATTCATAATAACTACTGCTAGGACGTTCTCGCAGTAACGAAGAATTCACGAAAAAATATCACATTTCAAAGACAAAAGACAAACCTGGTTCAAAAGAGGAACTTCTTCCTTTTCTCCATCAGTACCAACCTGTTTTCTATTCTTGTTTATATCATCATTTTGAACTATTGCTTCACCTCTTTCTTCCCCCTCAACCCATTCACGGTACATCTTTTCCACCACCACCTGCGCCACATCTTTCGTACATCCTAGCAACCCTTGGTTTCTCTCATCAATAGGTTGCCAATTCTTGACTTCATCAACGTCCAACCGAAATTTTGAAGGATCCACTTCAATTCCATCAGTACTTTTTTCTTTTCTATCAAATGGTAGACCAATGAGAGACTTCTTCAAACTTGTTTTTCCTGCTCGATCCTGCCCAATAAGCAATACTCGACCACGGTAAACATTGACAGCTCCATCTTTAAGAGCCCTTTGATAAGCGAGCTGTGCTTTTTCTCCGCGTGCGTCTATTTCTAAAGGAGCTAGTGAAAAAAATTAATGCATCTTTAAGGTAAGTAATGTCTTAGAGGTAATAAGTAAATCATTGGCTTCTAGTTCACTTGACTGACCTAGGACCTCACTTAGGGAAGGGGGAGGGGGGTAATTTCCATCAGCGACTAAGTACTACACCAGTGTTAATTGTCCTTCTTGTGATCTTTCAGTATGGTCTCTTAAGTTATTAAAACAATTCTGTGGTAAACATAATTTTACTAAATTTCAAATGTGACAGATAAATGTTGGTTATTTTTTTATATTGTTAAACAAACCAGCTGCTATCTTAAACTTGGTTTTTTTAGTGAGCTCACTTTAAGTGTCCATGCATAAATGATGTGCGAAAACTAGGGCTATGTTTTTCGTCAACACAATTATAAGTGCTTTTTCCATTCATGTAAAATGCCTGCCCCTCAGAAAAAAAAAACTATTATTCTGAGCATCAACGAACTAACTTCATCCCAATAAGCGCCCCCACCTCGAATGCGTTTTTGATAATAAGCGCTCCCATTCTAATAAGCACCCCTATTGCATAACCACCCTCATTCCAGGGGTAAAAATGCCAATAAGTGTCGCCATTCAATAACCGACTATTGTTCCATCCTACCGTGACAAGGTTGACCCTAATTCCAGCAACCGGAGTGAACGGCCGCGAACGCTCTCGATTGTTAGAATCCTAAATAGCAACCAAGACACGGCAAGATTGGGACTATATCAGCCTCAATTACCAAATGTAAATAGGTAATCACTTAATATGGGTACAATATTAAAACGAAACAGGTAATAAAACTAGCTACACTCAAATGGAACAAACAAAGATATACTTAATTTATAAAAGAGAAAGACTGTCAGAGGTAAAGGAAATGAGGAGTCTAACTTTTGGTAGAGATGTCGAGGGTATTTAGTCGAAGGTCGATTATTTCGTGTCGAGAGTCCATTTTTCATGTCATTTTTATTTTTCATACGTACAAATAAGCAATCTACAAATAAAAATAAAAAATAATAATGATCGCCTTTTTCTAGTTTAGTATTAGAAATATGGTCTTTCACTGTATATTTATCGGGAAAAAGGCGATCATTATTATATCCAAACACGGCACAAGGATCTTTTTTCCCATTACAATCTTATTCTAAGAAAACTTTAAGAAAAAATGTCCCGAAAAGCGCTCGAAAATACAAACGAAAATTGCTCATGCCCCCTGGGCATCCTATTTACTTCTTAAATCGAATTAATTCAATATGGCCGCCGTATCGGTAAAAAGGTCTATTTCTCACGCGTTTGCCTACTCGTCAAGATGGCGTCGAAACCCGTGACAAGGTCTATTATCGGATCGTCAGCAAGGATCTGATCACATGTGCCCGACATATATTCAAGGAGATCAACACGGTCATAAACAGGATCAGGGGGGAAATAACTACTCGCCACATGATAATTCTGATTTTGGTGTTGTTATTTTGCACCATACAGATTCAAATTCCAAGCTATCAGTGATATTCAACGCTTTAACGCCAACAAATCATAGCACCACCACCATCACCGGTTTGCGAGCCACGTCGATCTTTCCCGACTATAACATAGCCCTCTGGGCAAATCCAATGTAACAGGAATATCTTACTGAACCACGACACCGAAACAAACATATACCGTATTTCCTCGAATAATAGCCGTCCCTTTATTAATCGCCTCCCTCAAATTATCGCCCTGTTAAACGGAAATATGTAATGGTAACAGGACTGAGTGGAGTCCAATTCGGTCTGTAATCATACTGTTGAAGAACCTTACTGGGCGTACTAGCAGGTTCAACAACAAACACACGAGTTCTTGTTCAATCTACTCTCTTTAATTCTTCCGTAAGGTGTCACGAAGTTAGTGCAACTTGTATTTTTACAATTCTCTACAAGATCAGTGTTACACGCATTTTTATATCAGCCAGGAAACCAGCTGCTTAGCGCAACGCGAATGCTGACGTAAGTCTAATCCGATTGGTTGAAACAGTTTCATTAGCATGAAACCTTCGAGATAATTGCTTTGTCGAAATGACTCTTCAACCGAAGTTTTCACTGCTAAGCTTAAGTCAACTGGCCAATATAAAACTAGGAGAACAATATAAAAACTACAAGGTGTATACCAGTAAACAGACTTTTCATACTAACAGATAGGAAAGTACTAAAATTACAGTTGGAAATTCTAAGGTTGTTGTCAATTTTCAGAAGGTGTTAAGCTTCTTCATCGAAGATGATTGGCTACAACTTTTCCATAATTTAACCACGAACGTGATCGCAAACTTAAAGGACAAATTAAAAATACAGTTCAAAGTACAAGGCGGAATTTAAAACAATAGTTGTTTGATTACAAAAACACCTATAAAACCACTAAGCTTAATTAAAGTTATCCACTGCCAAGAATTCGGTTAAAAACTCGAGGAAACACGCTTAAAACTCTTAAAAACAAGGAGGGTAGTAGTTCCTGGTAAATATCGAAGGGAGACCAGATTAAGGTCAAGGATGTCAAACTAGACAAAATTCTTAATATAAACAAAGCTTTGTCATCTGCCAAAGGCTCTAATTAAACATATCTCGTGAACAGAAGTGTTACCGCGGAGATGTACCAAATTGGTACATCTCCTTTGCACCGAATTCATGTCAGGAGAAACTTTCTATCCATCATCAATTAACTTAGAAAAACCAATACTACTAGTAGTGAAGTAGCTTACTCAAACCAATCAACAAGAACGCTTACAACAACTCCACTATAAACATATATTGTAACAATTGTCACAAGTGGCTAACGTAACTCTTCAATCGACATTTTCCTTTAATAAGACCAAGGAGAATGAATCAACAGAAATCATTTTCTTATTTCGGGAGAGGATGTCGTTTAATCAGTGCTGATGCGTACGAGTTAACACCAAGTAAAATGAGTCAAATTGCTTTTTATGATATTTTTCCTTAACCTATAAATATTTCCCGAAACGAATGAATTTTGTAATAAATCCCAAACACCGAATAAAACTCCTTTGATAATTTTAAGTCAAAAACGTGCGCACTGCGAACATTTTCCATCGCTTCCATTTTTATTGTTTAACAATACGAGTGGTTAACAAAATCGGACGACCGCGTAGCCGGAGTCCGATTTGTTTAATTACGAGTATCATAACTTCAACAAAATTTGTGATATAATAGGCTATTTTTTAAATCAAAACACAAGAAATTCGAAATTTTGTTTTGCTAATGGCGCGTGCTGTCCAATTACTTAGGCATGACGCGTACTGTCCTATTACACTGTCCAATTTAGGCTGAAATCAGGGCAGTTGATAGCCAATCAGATTTGACAATTTTGTTATAGTTATGATTATTAAAACAATCGCCTTCCTCGAATTATTCCCCACCCCTCTCGCCATCTTTTCTTTCTTTCGTTGAAATGGAGCCTAATCCAGCAAAAATGATTAGTGGCAATTCAAGCTCGAACGCCGAGGATATTAACGTTCAAAATTAATCAAGGAACCAACATTTGGAACACTCAAAAGGCCCATGTTCAATTTATTTCACGCTATCGACTTTTGGTTTAATGGAATAATAAAACAAAATATTTAGGGCACGACTTCCACTGAGCACTATTTGAAATATTTGCCCTCCTCGAATATTCGCCTACTTTTGGTGCGAAAAAGGTAATAATCGCCCCCAGCTATAAACGGGGCTGAAGTACGGTATCAATGTTATTGTTACCAAACTCAGCGTAAAGAGCCGGAGCTAAAACTGGTTTTGCCAGGGATCAGGCATTCAAAACCACACACTTTGGCATTATCTTTCGGGCTGTAGGCCCTATGTTGGTTGACATCAGTATTTGTGATGCTGTTCTAAATATCAAACATGGGGGTTCTGGGACTAAGAAAGCCTTTACCTTCGCACAAGTTTTACATAGACTGAGTACTATTTCCTCTGGCTTATGAAGTTGTTTTACTCACGAAGTATCCAGTGCTTTTACGATTAGCTTTTGTACTCAATTCCAGTAAAAGTACAAGCACGCTTGTTTAAATTCAGGGCCCAGCATCTTATAGACACACTTGCAAGATAGCTCGGCTCGCAACAGTCATAAGTAGCAGCATTTACTAGTTTTCCCACCCTACCCTCTCTGAGTAGTTTTTGGTTGTACTCATTTCCGAGTTCTACTTTTGGTCGAGATGTAGAGGGTCGAGGGTAACATGTTGGGGATCGAGGGTACTATGTCGAGCGTCCATTTGTTATTTTTTCTATATTTTTTAAATGTTTCTTTCGCGTTTCTTTAAGCGAGTGAAGAAAACCAGACACGCAAGAGCTTAGTTTCTATTAGCGTTGACTCAGAATGTTGACAGAGGCATTGTAATAACGGTACTTCCAAAAGAAAAGAGTCCAACCTTTCGTGGAGGTAATTAGGGAAAATACACTGAAAATAATAAACGCGCTTCGGATAGTCTTATTTACAGCCCCGACAAGCTCGTCACGCAACGCTTTTTTCCGAAAGATTTATACCTTGAACGTTTTTTGTTTTTGTTTTTGTTTTCTTTTATGGGGGTGGGGGGAATTTCACTCCCTCACCCAACTTCTAATGGTCCACCCCTAATCACGATATTACTAGTGTTTATTGTGCTTTAGTAAGACTCGTTATTATCTAGTACAATAAGCATACTCTAAACACCAAAAACAAATCCCTTGAAAATCACGAAAAGTTTCAGCACAGTTTAAAATACATACACAAGATAAAATTAATAATCTTTCTCTACCCCAACAACCATGTGCGCGAACAGCGGACGTGACGTCCAAGATCGCAGATATACTATGGGCCAATCATTTCCAAGTTGCTGTTATTTTAACAAAATTTGCATTGTTTTTCGAGAAAAACTGCATCACTGCAACACCCTGTCTTACGAAATGCGCTGCCTCGTGGTCTCCTGCATCATCATAAACTGTTTGCCTCTTTTCTTTGGTATGATTCGTGAAAAAAAAAAAAAAGAAAGAATATTTTTGGTGCTTTCTGCGTAACGCAAGCGTCACGACACGTCGTGAAAAATCTCAACCACGGTTGACGTAAATTTACTTCTTATTTTCGCATTATTTGTGTGCATGTGTTGCAAGGTTTTTTCATACGATTTCCTGGCTGTCTCTTTTTTTGGAATCGAAAGTCCGTGATTCGTGGTTGGGGGAGGAAGTGGAAGTTACCCGAAAAAATTCGTACAGGTTGCTATAATATATTTTGCGCAACTTTCGTCACCGAAAATAAAAATTCTTGCGAAATAAAAAATACAAATTATACTTGCATTTTTCAAGCAACCTGATTAAAATCCTTGAAACATGCGTTGCGTGACCAGCTACAATTGTAGTCCCCTAGTCGGGGCTTTGCATATGATAAAGCGCGTTAAGTCAGTCGTCTATCAGGAAGCGCGTTTATTTTTAGTGTATTTTTGTTAAAACTTGACCAAACTTGACTTTTCTAAAAAACTTAACTTTTGGATGTCTGACGCTCCTCGCTCACTTCGCGCTTTAGTATTTGTATTTTCTTAAAATTGAAAAAAAAAAGAATCCTATTAAAGGTAGTAGGCTCCTGATCCTAGACATAAAAAATAGACCCTCGACATCATTTAAAATCAGCTGTGAATCCCACGCAAGTACCTTCCACCCTTGACAAGTCGACCAAACGTCGGAATCGATGGAATACGACGTTTGGTGTTCATAAACTTTAGATATTACCTGGAATCTTGTCATTTGTCTTTTACTTTTTAATGTTTCAATGCTTATTCCCATAATTAATAAATAGATTTAGCCAAAGCTAAAAGCGAAGTTCCCATTGATAAATTTATAACTTAAATCAAACAATAATTTTGTATTCCACAAATTAGTTATCTTAAGGGCACATTCATGTGACTTTTGAGGGAAAAGCTAAGTGATTTTGGAGTGAAACAAATCTTGTATCCAGTTGATATAGCCTTCTATGTACACCCAAAAAATAGTCTTTGGTCACATTTAAGAGCAATAATGGCTCTTGATCACAGTAGATAAGGCGTGCAAACCGATCTTTTATTATCTTTTATAGACCACATCTGAGGACAAAGAGTACTATGAGGCGCTGTTTTTTATCATACAATCCTCGTACAAAATTTTTCAAGACAAACTTTCAAGACAAATTGCATTCATTTAATATTCAGGACCATCGAAGCACGCGTGGACTTTTAATTAGCGAAACCGTTCAAAAAGTTTGCAAAATCACCTATACGGCCAGCCGGTTCTAACTTTTGACAAGCGCCAAATTTGCGAAGAAATTTTAAAAGAGTTACGCTTCAACGTTAAAAAGAATTTATTGAGTCTATTTTTTATTGATGGTTTAATAACGATGTGTAATCTTAAAAAGCGTTTGATACGCTCTGGCATTTTGAGTACTCCTGCAAGCGATGTTTATGAACGGCTGAAAACAAAAGGCAAAGCGATGAAAATTACACTTTTGACACTGCCAACAATCAATAAAGAAATATAATTCGGTAGAACATTTACAGAGACAACAATTTTCATTCACGAAAACAAATGAGTATTTAAGTGTCTCTAAGAATCCTCAAGTCTTTACTAGTAAGCTTAAAGATTAAGTTTATGTTTTAAGCCGCCGGTTTCCCGGTGTTTGCTGTTTTCAAAGATGAAATCACGACAAGAAAGTCGCTCAAAGCTTTCTTTCTACAGCCAAAATTATAACTAAATATTCTTCGGAAAGTTTTTTCTTTCTATTTTCGGTGAATTAATATCGACTAAAGGCTTTTTAAAGTTCTGTAAGCTCAAGCTTATATCAAACCTCATACTAGGCAGACTAGGTCAGATCAGTGTCTAAGTCAAATTTTAATACAAACGTGCATAAACTAGCTTCATAAACTGCGCCGCTGGACTTCATGAAATTATATTTGAATACAATTATTACTCAGACTTACCATATTTTGAGATGCAGCTCCTTAAAGCTATCAAGTAAGGCAAGGATCGCTTGAGCCTTTATAATTCTCGTACGCATCCAGCAAGGTGAAAAACAAAAACAATGCCATCCGAAATGGAATTATCGGCATTGACAAGCGACGCATTTCTCAACCAAAAACCCAATAAACAAACCAGCCATGAATAAGAGAACACTCTTGATAGCAGCTGTATTTCATTTTGTACATCCAGTGGAAAAAGACAGTTAAAAACATCACAAGTTGACTCAAAACTCTGTCAGCTTCAGCTGTCAAAGTAAACAACTTTCAAGATGCTGCATAAATTTTACGCATGAACTCACCCGTCCAATTTTTAGCAATCAGAACATAAAAATTGGACGTGGAGCGTGACTAACACGTGACCATGGTAAGAAAAGGTCTTCCCCGCCTGTATTTAAAAAAAAAAAACTGGCTGAATTTTTGCGTCTGAGGTCAGTTTGAAATCAAAATCGTAATAGTGCGGGGCGATACTGACATAAACACAACACATTTGATATGAATTTTAAAAAAAGTAAACGTGAGCCTGCGATCATTTGAAAACAAGTTAATTGTCAGCGGATAACTTCAAAAAATACTCAAACTTGATGGGTCGACACCTGAGCCCGCGATACGGTCAGGTGATACTGGTCAGCGGATACCTTGTTTTGACAGCTGTCAATTGATGACAACATTAATGTGCAATCAGCTTTCTCCTGGGCTCCCAAAGAAGCTAGAAAGTGTGAGAGTAAACATTGGTATGCCTGTGGTGCGGACGGACGGTCGGTCCCTCGGTCGCTCGGTCGGTCGATCACCTGATTACCAAATTTTCTAGGATGGATAGATTTATTTACCCATGGTGCTCCGCTGGCGCGCTTCACGCGCCGAGTTCCGCTATGAATTTATAATACCTATTTTTCACAGCTGATTTGATATTTTAATACAGAGCAATTAATTGAAATGAATTAATGCGTACAAAGAACTTACCATTAATATTAAAACTACAGTTGTAGCATATCCTGATTTCTCAAACACTCAAATTATGAAACCCCCAACTGAAAACAAAACTGACTTCCCTTCCCCAGGCAAGTACTAGAATTTATCTCGGTTTTTTCGAACTTCGAAATAACTAACATATCCGCTATGCTCACCTGCAACACCGCCAACTAAAATGACTCCTTTCTTCCTCAACTTCAGGGTACATCTTATTCCGTCAACAGTTAAAGGATTATGAATCACAGTCAGCAACCTCAGCTCCCTGAGGTCACTAATCTCAGCAGGTAGTTCAGTTAGTTTATTTCGAGTCAAGTCCAGCTCGTCAAGTTTGGTCAGCCTATGTATGGTGGTAGGTAAATCAATCAAATGGTTGTCTCTCACACTCAGCCTCCTCAGCTCCCTCAGGTCACCAATCTCAGCAGGTAGTTCAGTTAGTTTATTTCCATCCAAGTACAGCTCTTCAACCTTGGTCAGCCTCTGTATACTGGTAGGTAAACCAACCAACTGGCTGTGACTCACATTCATCACCCTCAGCTCCCTGAGGTTACCGATCTCAGCGGGTAGTTCAGTTAGTTTATTTCCATCCAAGTGCAGCTCCTCAAGCTTGGTCAGCCTCTGTATACTGGTAGGCAAACCAACCAACTTGTTGTTATTCACAATCAGCACCCTCAGCTCCGTGAGGTGACCAATCTCAGCAGGTAGTTCAGTTAGTTTATTTCTACTCAAGTACAGCTCTTCAAGCTTGGTCAGCCTCTGTATACTGGTAGGTAAACCAACCAACTGGTTGTAACTCACCCTCAGCACCCTCAGCTCCTTGAGGTTACCAATCTCAGCAGGTAGTTCAGTTAGTTTATTTCCACTCAAATACAGCTCTTCAAGCTTGGTCAGCCTCTGTATACTAGTAGGTAAACCAACCAACTGGTTGTAACTCACCCACAGCTGCCTCAGCTCCCTGAGGTCACCAGCCTCAGCAGTTAGTTCAGTTAGTTTATTTCCATCCAAGTACAGTTCTTCAACCTTGGTCAGCCTCTGTACACTGGTAGGTAAACGAACCAACTGGTTGTAACTCACCCCCAGCACCCTCAGCTCCCTGAGGTCACCAATCTCAGCAGGTAGTTTAGTTAGATTATTTCCAACCAAGTACAGCCTTTCAAGCTTGGTCAGCCTCTGTACACTGGTAGGTAAACCAACCAACTGGTTGCCACTCACCTGCAGCACCCTCAGCTCCCTCAGGTCACCGATCTCAGCAGGTAGTTCAGTGATTTTGTTGTCATCCAATTTGAGCACAATAAGATTCTTCAGCCTGCTGATACTTGCTGGTAATTCAATCAGGTTATTTTTATCCAGCACAAGTTTCTCTGTTTCGCTCAGTTCAGTGACTGCATCAGGTACCCTGAAGAGTGTTTTTCCATTCAGACCCAAAACTGCTAATCCATCTTCATATTTCAAGTAAGCTCTCAATTTTGTATTGGAATAATGCTCCATGTTTCAAATTGTTAATAACAAATCTCAACAGCTCTTCTTACCATCTAGAAATAACAAATAGTAACCTAGTATAGAAAAATCAAAATCATATCATCAATAAAGGTGAATTTTACAGAATTAAAATAAAAGAAATCTAGAACAGACGCTGTCAGTACATTCAAATAATCTCGTATTAGTAGACTAAGGTATGTAAAAGATAGTAATTCTGCAGCACATTATTTTGAAAATGTCATTAGTTAGGAAGTGACCCATCTGCTTGCATGCGACTGAAAAGAATTGAAAATGACATTGAATGTGCAGTCCTATTTACATGTTGGAAAGTAATAATTACTATCAGTCTATAAAAAAAATCGTGGGAACATTGTTAGAGGTAATTTGTGCCTTCTAAGAAATTCAGGAACAATAACCTTTCCCCCTTTCTTGCTGTATAAAGCTCAAGGGTTTCTTTTCTGCTTTTAGGTAGCTACCATTTTCTTCAAAGTGTCTCAGGAGCTCTTTCTCATTTCCGTTCAGTCTAAACTATTGTTGATGACCACCAAAAATGCAAAGATTGAGTCAGGTCATCTTAGGGAGGTGGTCACTTATTGAATCGAACAGCAGTGGGTCCCTTTATAGAAGATCGAGATCCCAACACATCTACATTTTGGAACAGAATTTATCACATGCAATTTCTAATCTGCAATATGTGTATAGTTTCATGGTGTCACTAAAAGATTTTCACATACTTTGAGTAGTGTACTACATACAACAAACAACAAAAAAGTCACTGACCATGATACAAGGAAAACAAATTATGTCATTATTGTGTACTGCTCAGACTGTTTGGAATAAAGGCCTTAAGAAACACTGATTCCCAGTTGTGGCTATACATGGGTGTATTATGGGTAGGTGAACATGTTTGTGATCAGGTACATGTAATATAATAATATATTACATCCTAAGGTGACAAATGATTTGATTTCTGTAGATCTGGAAATAATCCCAGGAGGGGGTGGTTAATTGATTTTCTGTGGCAGGCATTGGGGATGCCTACTCGTTGAAAACGCTTATTTGAGGGGGAGACACTTATTTGAAGGGGTCGCTTATTTCATTTTGTAGTATTTCAGCCTCAAGATAGCATTTTGTCTTTGCTTCACACAAACAAAAAAAACCTAAGCAATGAAACCACAACATATTTTTCAATAAATACCCAAGTGTGTTATGATCATGTCCTTAGCTTGGAACTTTCCATTAAAACTATCCTCAAGCACTATATTCAGAGGAGCTGAGTGATTAACATCTGATCATGTGATGTCCCCAAATAAGTTATTCTCTTGTGACTGTAACTTTTATGCTACCCTTTTGAAAGATAAAAGTCCAGTACACCATGTATTTAGTAGGGCAGGGTGTTAAAGGTGGTCGCTTATAAGAAGGGGAGGGCCAGAAGCTTAATTTAACACTATCCCATTACTGCACATGTACCGAACTTAGATTTTCTGACAGGATGTTAAGAATTCAAGAGATCCACATAGTGTTATAGAACCTTCCAAAATCTTTGCATCATGCTCGGTTGAGTTACACCACTAAACCTGTCTCAAAACTACAGATCAATGTTCCCATTAACTTTTGATTTGAGTCAAATTGGGAGTTTCTAGCATTGCTTTTACTTAGATACAAGAAGAAACAGACAAGACATGGATATGGATGCCACTGAAAAGACCTTCCAATGACGTGTTAGTAAAATTAAAAAACCTCCTTAACAAATATGACCAACTAAATTAACAGCTGGCCCTTGATGCATAGAAAAACAAGTGCAATGAAATCATAATAAATTACTGTTTGACTAACTTTTGCGATGCTTTCATTATGTAAAGATTGCATTTTTATTTATACCCTTTGAGCTATTGAGGCTAGAACACGAGCAAATATTACTGGATTTATTTTGAGCTTGCCATAAGTTGAGCTTTGACACAATTAAGTTTCACAGAGGAAAGGCAGTTAAGCAAGCAGAACAAGCTTTCAAGGTCACAATGCAGCCGTGCGAGCGAAAAAATCACAAAAAAACTTTTTGTGCCATAAGGCAGTTACTAAATAAAACAAAAGATTTTGTCAAAAGTGTAATATATCACTTGAGATATGTAAACAAAGGAACCCAGTCAGAGATGAATTTGCGACAAAATCTTGTTGGATCTGAGTGTGACAGTTCTGTTGTCGTTTCAAGAAAAAACACATGATGTTTGTGTGTGCACAAAATCCTGATAGTATCTCTTTAGTATTTTTTTTAACAATTTGAAGCCTAAAAGAGTGGTACTAATTTGAATGGGGAGCCTATTTGAGGGGCGGAGGGTGGAGAGGGGGGTTAATTTGAGCATTTAGGATAATTAGTGCCTTGGGGCTGTGTATCTTAGCAATGCATTGATGTCTTGATTATTGTTTTTATTGCCCAACTTTATTGTCTCAGGAATTCCCTTTTGCCATAGTGAATTCTTGAGACTCAGCAATTCAGCAGTGGAATTTTGAGAGTTAATTTTTGGTCCAGGGATTCTTTCAGTTGTTGGAGGTCTTTTTGATTTTTGCTCTTATATTCTACAGAAATTAAATCTGGGGTACCCCCTCGGGCAATAAGATCAGTATTACAGCCAGTAGCCTAGCTCTTTCTCCTGGGTAGGGTGGTCTGCCAGTATTTATTGCTAGTGACAGGCCAGGTAATCTATCCATACCCATACAGGGAAATGGTGGATCTTAAGGTCTCTGATATACTTCCACTTCTTCAACAATTGTGATAACAGGTCATTTGAACGGTTATTCTATGTATTCCTCTTCCAAATAAGGTCAATCGAATGAATGCAACCTTAGGAATATTCGGCCACTTCATTTGCGCTTTAAACCTGAACGAGGAATAACAAACAGCATACTTGTCATTCAAAGAGATGCAAGTAAGTGGCCGCGTATTCTAAAGTTAATAACAATGGAACGAGTTTTAACACGAGGTGACACGAGTGAGCGCAGGGAGTGAGCTTTCTCATACCTCAACAACTCGATCGTATTAAATGCCATAATCACGCACTTTCTATGAAGTATTCGTTATGAAATATACACCTCTTACCTAAGGCTGCTGATCTGAGGAAGAAAAGTGTTTGATGAATTTCCTCTAAGTATGGCGATTGTTCTTCGGCTCCTTTCACGGAATGCTCTGATTACATTTCTTGGCTGACTTCCAGTTCATTCCTAGTTCCCAGGGTCTCTCTACCGAATGGGATAATAAGGAATCTAGAACGGCAAAATGGAATCACGGAAACGGAATACGGAATCAAATATCAGTGATAGAAAATTAAAGAATTTCACGACATTGCACATTTTAGTAAAATCCAAAGAGAATTTGTTTCAGTTTTCTTTGCAGTTCCCTTAAATATATTCTTGTTAATGTGTCTTGAAAAGGTTTGCCATAGTGTGATTTATTGCGCTGCAAGGCCGATAAAGGTAATTTTACAAGTACTTTTTATTCACGTGTTTACGGGTTGAATAATACAGTTAAACATTAACTAGTCTCCTCTGCCCAGGTATTAAATTTATTCATTTATTTTGATTGTCATTGCTAATATTTTTTTCCGAATCGATCGCTTGGAACTTTCTTTCACAGATTCCGTTTCTGTTTCTGTTTCCGGTTACGTGATTCCGTTTCCAGATTCCGGATTCCAGATTTTACGCCCGCGGGACGGGGGACACTACGAGTACGGGTAAATTAGCCGTTACCAGGGGCAACGGATAGAAACGAGTAAGCTACCGGGTAGAATGGTTACGTCATTCCGTTACATCTGGGAAATAATGGTTGCCTTTTATAAAACTACGAGGTAAACATGTTTGTTTAACCGTACCAGTAGGCTGAAACCGCCCGGTGTATAGAGGCCACTACTCTCTTATTTCGCCTAGATGGGTATATGTACGAAAGCTTAAAGGAACATCTGAGTTTGACTTGAAAAATTGGTGTTTGTTTTGTTAAAATCGGAGTTTGTTTTCAAAAAGTTGAATTGGAAAATCGAAGTTTGCTCTTTAAAAAAATGGGAGTTTGAATAAAGGAGTATGCTTTCGAAAATGGGAGTTTAAAAATGGGAGTATATACGTTTTTGAAAATGGAAGTTTGTTTTCGAAAATCGGAGTCTGAAAGTGGAAGTTTGTTTTCCAAAATCGGAGTTGAAAATCAGAATTTGTTGTCGAAAATCGGAGTTTGACGTATGCGCTTGTTCGGCGAGAGTCGCTTGAGCTTTGGTCCCAGACTGTGTGGAGGGGTCGATGTTTAGACGTTGACGAAATGGAGGTCAATGCTGAAGCAACGACGGCAAGAAAACAACCTTTCTGAACCTGACCCAAAACCAGGTCAAAGATCTCCAAGAAACGCTCTGCAAAAGAAGAAAGAAAAGAAGGAAAACAGAACGCGGAACCACCTGTCCACCTTTAACCAAAAATACGAATCACAGGATCACAAAAGAAATTAGAACCGAAAACGCCGCTACAGTGAAGCACTTTCAGAAGAAAAATAATAGAACAATTAGAGGAGGCTTTAAAAGCACTGAATAGGCATTCCCAAAGAGGAACATGTCCAAAGACATTACAATACAAAGCAAGAGCAGACGAAGCCTTTAAAACAGACATTAAAAAGATAAGAAAGACGACAGAACATTAGAGGTGCTTAACTATGTGTTTTCGCCCTCATCATGTACCATGAAAGGAGAATCGCTGAATGCAATAGAACACTCAAGCAGCAAAAGAGGCCGATACTGAATTAAGAAACTGTAAGCAAGAAATCAAAGAAATTAAAAAGTTCAACGAGTTCAGAGCATGATGAACAAAATGTCAAATAAAAGTGGTGAAAAATATACCTGTCTACTTACTGAGTTTACATAACAAGAGTGTACAAGAAAACAACAAACTATTTTTCTAATGCACACTAGTGAGCAGCACAAAGCAACCCGAGTATGCTGTTAACTTGATTTATTTCTCCGACCGGCTTCGTCTGATCACACATGTAGACAATAAATACGGTAATACAGTTGAACCTCCGATAAGACGCTACACAAAATAATTGTAGAAAAGAATGCAGGGAAATCATATATCTATTCATGCACCGGTAACCTCTTGGCCGTCTCAATCATGAGAGCTCTTCCATTGTTGTCACCTTTATAAAGTGGTCATCAAGCGCTCGATACACTAGTTTAGCTTCATTTCAAAAGTATGATGAAGGGATACAGGGGGAGGGGGGTGGGGGGACAGATTCCGCTCCAAGCAGGACAGGAGAATCAAGAATAATTCCATTAACATTTTACCCATTGTCATGAAGGAAAAAGAACAGCACAGTCGTTTGAATACGCGACCATATGTGTGGGGGATTTGGAGTTTGATTCCCGGGTGCGGAACCTTCACCTTTACCACTGAAAGATAAAAATTTCGAGAAAAACTACCAAAATGATATATTTTATTCTTCATTTGTGAACGGTTATGGCGTCTATGAGACGTACATTGCGCACCCAACATCGCTGGGTTCTATTACATTAACGAAAACAGTGCCATGCGAAAAGTTTGATCACGTTTACTACAGTTACTAGTTCATTTGCATATTGTGTGTTCTTTTCTAACAATCCATCGAGTTAGCCAACTCAAGAAATATCATGCTCATAGGTTAAAAGTAATCCAGTTTTTTCTGCTTATACCATTGAATGTCAAATTAACAGTCTTTATCACCTTTATGATCCTTTTACGTTGGCGAAAACGTCTCAATACCACAGGTAATTGGAGATTAGTCAACGGCACAGAACAAACAGAATACAAACAGAATAACTAGACCCAGGTAACTAGACTGAACCATTGTCAAGGTCGGCACAAGGTGAAACCTACCGCAGACTTCCCTACAGTGACAGATTAAATATTTTCAAAACTTGAAGAGGAACGAAGAATAGAAAGGAAATATAGCGATACAAGACGTAACTGTTTATCGTGCCAACGTGGTTTTAGCAGTTGAAACCGCCGCGTATCCAATGAAAGTTATTTGTCAAAGCCTCCACTTCTATGACACAAGCGTCTTTCCTTCCTCAGACACGAGAATAAACATCCAGGTGTATATTCGACGTTCTTAAACAGACAACGACAGTCTCCACATGTATCAGACGAATTTCATCGTACTTTTCTTCAAGCTCAGACTTCCTTCGATAGTTCCTCTTCTCATCTTGGTCGTCTTTTGTGTTTCGTCTTCTTCTTTCTCTTTTGTTTTATAAGAGCAAACTTCCAAACGCTAGCAAGAAAATAAAAAACTAGTCAAATTAAAAACATTATAACTCTCAGTGATTTTGTTACAAATAGTTATGGTGACTCCATCATCTTGTGAAAAATCACGAGTCCCTGTTCGGAACCAGTGACTCACAGTTGAAAAAAATAAGGAGTCTTAAATTGATAAAAACTCTTTATTACAGTTTACTGAAATTAAAATATAGTCCTTCTATACATTTATAGCACAAAAAAGACTAAAATAAATACGCATCTTTAAACAACAGCCACAGAAATCACACGAACAGGATATTCTACCAAACAATCTTCAAATCGATCGATCGCTCCATGCAAAATCTTGAAGAAAAGTTGTAGAACTCCGAAATTTGTTTGGCCCTACTACAAACACTGAAAAAAATTTATGTAACTTACCAAATTCGTTTGCACCTTCAACAGAGTGACTATAAAATTAACTTTTCACAAACTGTGCAAGTCAAACTGAGCAAAATGTATTCCTAGATTTTCGCGAAAAAGTCAGCTTCTTGATATAAAAATCCAAATTTCGCTGCAACCGATTTGTGTTCGAAAATTGATTTTTTGACTTTCAGCTTTTTTGGGAGGGAGGGATGGAAAGGTGAGACAAAAGTTTGTGGGGCCTCCTGGGAAGTAGCCTGCGCTAGGCATTCAGAATGGAGTTAGGTGTGCAGACGGTCAGAGAGCGGGAAACAATCCCTACACACCCCCTCATAGTGTTTTTCTGCTCACATCTTATAGCGCCGTCCCCATAAATCAAAACACCTGGAACAGGTTACGAGGCCCTTTTGATGACTGACAAACGTTGATAGAATTCTGGTTTGAAAACAAAAAAGCGCCAACACATGACAGTCTAATAGACCTTGTCACGGTTTTGGAAGCCATCTTGACGATCAGGTAACCGCATGAGAAATTACAGTGTTGGTGTTAGAATCTAATGTCGAATAATTTCCGTAAAACGGCTGTTCTGAGAAAAATATGGATTGTAAACTAAAGCTTCACTCCTAAGGATTCTACTGAAAAAGTTTTACAGCGTCACATGTAGCTACCTGCGCTAGAACTAGTTTTTAAAATTTTATATACATTTGTCTGTAAAAATTTTCCTCCTGCCGACTAAAATTTCCCGGGAAGAATTGTAGACAAATATATAGAAAATCTAAAGCAAGCATCTGGAGAAATTTAAGCACAGTATTTGTTAGTGAAATCCTTTGCTGTGTAGCTCAAGTTTACACAGCATTTTTTTTTCAGAAAAGCCTTTTTACGAAAATTATTCGACATTAGATTCTCATTCATACACTGTAATTTTTTACGTGGTTGCCTACTAGTCAAGATGGCTTACAAAACTGTGACAAGGTCTATTTTCAATCACCAAATCTTAAATCGTGTGCCACTAAATTTTTGCAATTTTTACGCATTTTTTCACCAAAAGAACTTACTGCCACTTGGTATGTAAAAAAAACTCACATTTACCCGCTGGCGAATTGTCGTCTCCTGTTGATACATTGGATTCTTCTTCCCAAGATAACCTACAAAACACAAGCGCAAATGAAGTCCAGGTACAGCTAAACCACTATGCTGAAAATTAACTCACAAGGTTTCTGTGCTAATTAACCCCTATTATCCCAATATCCACGTACAAATTCTCCAGACTGATCTCCATACAGTTTCTTAAAGAATTAGTCCAGAGAATTTGTTTTAAGATCAGAGCAGTTTCCTTTAAGTGATTATTATAACCTTTACTTTCCGTTACGTATTGATATTATTGGGGAAAATTGACCTTGATCACTCTTGGGACTTGAACTGTAGTATTTAACTCTAGTTATTGACATGATTGGTCAATTGAGTTGTGATGTCATGGACGTAAAATTTAGCCGTGTCTTTATCAGATATAAAGACACTCATTAAACATTAATTTCTTTTGTTTTTTCTTTATGAATTATTAAAGAGTTTTTGAAGATACGTTAAAATGGATAGAGTATAAAAAAAAAGAAAATCTGTATCTAAACGGAAAGAGGAGAAAGGCTAAGAGAAAGAAAGAAAAGGAAAAAGAAAACAGAGAACGTAACAGCAAGAACCTGAGAAGGACAAAGGGAGAAACTGAGGAAGAAAAGAGAGAAGGAACAGAATGAAAATGTAAGGTAGAAAACGTGTGAGAAACCCAGTCAATTGTGAGTGTACTGTTACTTTAAAAATAAATCGTTCTGTCCTGCTAAGTCTCTCAACGTCTTCACATTGTGGGAGTACGTTCCACATTACTTGTCACTCGCGCAGAACTCGCGGCTCCATACTATCAGGCTCCTCGCAGAGCAGTTCGGCACCGATCCTCAAATTGTGGCTTACTAATATACCACTATAGCAATTAACATATAGGGTACAGGGATCCATATACCCAGTCGGACGATTAAGATAACTCCGAAAGTCGCCCTTCGGACGAGTGAAGTTTTGCTCAACATCAAAATGCTTTCAAAAATTCTTATATAATTTTATACACTTTCCTTTTTCTCATTACTTCTCATCCACTTAAAACTTTTAGAATAATGGAGAATAACAAGCAGCTTTTGTCTACAATGAAATCGTAAGTTTGGGCTCCATCTTTGATGGTGCAGTGTTTTCTACGAAACGATCGCAGGCTCAGTTTTTGTGAAGTAATGCATTTTGAGGCTATTCGTAGAAAACAAGACAGCACTTATCAAGATGTGGCGTTTTTTAGAAGGCGTTTCCTCGCCTTCGACGGAAAAAAAGGTGAAGCAGAAGCCGGTGCCTTATACGCATCAAGATGTGACGTTTTTGAGAAGACGTTTCGCTCCCTTCCTTGGAAAAAAAAGGTGACCCAGGAACCACTGCTTTATACGGGGGAAAAGGTAAAGCGCACCGTATTTCCTTCATGGCAAAACTGACCGACCGTGGCTACTTGTAAAACGCAAATAAACTGTGTTTAGCCTAGGCCTGTAGCCTGTTGTACTTTACAGTTTATTCAAAACCCTTTCTTAGAAACTGTAACGGAAATTCCATGTCACACCTGTTCAATGTATCTCTTAACGCCTGGCCATCACCGTCTTCATAACTATCAACATCTGATAAGAAAACATACTTTGCATTAACAAACCTGTTCAACAGTGCATCAACATAGAAAGAAGTTCTCATTCCTTACCGATTACGTCATCAGCTTCCAAAGTACCTCTGAAATTAGAAAAGTAAAAAATGAGATATTATATTCTGCAAAAGTTATAGCACGAATACCTGGGAATGAAAGCAAACGACTTTGCAAACGACATAAAACAGGATGCTTGTCATTGAAACCTTAGCCTGCGTAGCTGCTACTTTTGTTGGACAGCGCACGGGTGCGCTTTTTTCCTAAACCCTCTTTCGGTTTCGCCGCTCGTTCGCGCACTCATTCTCCAACAAAACCCGCCAGCTAATTCGCTATTTGCCCAACTTCCATGGTACACCCTGTTTGCCCCCTCCATTCCCCGCCAAATTTTTTTTTTTTCATAAGCATTATCCTCAATTTCTCTTTAAAACCTTTGCAAAATGTTTGGGGTTCACAAGGTGCAATATGGAAGATGTGCATAAGGAGTGGGAACTTACTTTAAAAGCCTTTGCTCCCACGAATCTCTCTCATAGCTCAGTGGTAGAGGATCTGGACCAGTAACCAAGTTGTAGGTTCGACTCCTGTGGGAGAACTCAGACTTTTTCCAGTAACGTGATGTTACACGAGACCATGATTTTTAGCGCAACACAGCGTTGCAACATTGTTGCGACATTCGAATGGTTACAACATTTTTCCAACACTGCAACGCTGTGTTGCGCTAAAAATCGACGTTGCAAATCGTCCCGTGTCATTCATATGACACCATAAAAATAACTTTGCATTGTGGGCTCTAGAAATTTTTAGGCATCACACGCAGTAAAGGTCTTTGAAATGCTGTACTTGCGTAAAATATAAATGTTAAACCCGCAGTGAAATAGTATTTTGCTTAACGAGGTGATGTGTTAACAAAATGCAGCTCGCTGATAGCAGAATTGATACGCGGTCGTCCGATTTTGTTTAACCACTCGAATGATTGATGCTGAATCCGGGGCTAGTGATAGCCAATAATATAAGAGAATTTTGTTATACTTATGATTAAGAAATTTATTGAAATATACCGTTTTAGGCCAGAACTGAAAGAAATCTTTATAAAAACTGAATAAGGTGCACGCGGAGAATGAATTGTACTGGAGAATGTTGGCAATTATGATCGCAATGATAAGGAAAATGTCCCTTGAATTCTCCTGAAGGGAAATGTCTAAGTAGCCCGAGGCCACTCGCTCTCATGCTAATCGCTGATGTCCAGTAGGGACTCCGCGTGCCGGCATTTTGAAAGTAGAGAAGGAGCTAGTTGGCATGACGGTGATTTCCGGGGGAGAGGTGTACACTGTATGGCTTAGACTTGTCATCTTTCAAGTCGTAATCTTCCAACAGGAGGCTCTACATCTGGATAACCTGAAGACAACAATAAAAACAGCAGAAACAACAAGGTATAAATTGTGCAAGGATGGTGACCATGAATAATAAATAGCTTTAACAGCGATTTTCGTTGAGTGTGGAAAGTGAGTTTGAAATAACTCACGCCAGTTCACTATCTGGACCAATCAGGAGTAAGCCTATAACCACACGTGACTGGCTCCCACCTGTTTTCCCGCGTTTCGTGCCGACTACAAGAATTTGAATTTATTTCAAGATCTTATTGGTCATTTGGAGCTACCGCTCTTAGCTTTGGTTTGTTTTGTGTGAATGTACTGCATATTAACATTATTATGACATTATTATGACATAACATTAGTTACTGATATTAACCAATGTCTACCAATAGGGCGTTTTCACATGACGTCACGGCGGCCATATTGGCCTTCCAAAACAATGAAACGGCCGCCATGTTGGTGTACCAAGTCGATGCTGTGGGAATTGAATTAGTTTCTTATGCGAACGCTTTCTTTTGTTCCAATAAATAGATACTGCATAGATACTGGCCACGTGAGTAAAAACGCTTTATACTGACAAGTGATACAACAAAAGGGCTTGTATACCTAAAAGCAAAATCCTAACAGCTTGTCTTTGCTCATCAGAGTGTTGAGGACATCTATGAGACCTGTTAAATAAAACATTAATTACTTTATCAGTTATACGAAAACTGGAACGTTCTCCTTGAGAGCATTTTTGTCGTTTTAGCTACAATCGGCAACAAAATTAGCTGAGGCACTTTGCCCTTGAATAAGGGCCTCTCTGTTGTTTGCCAACTTAAAAAGAGGAAATAGAGCTTTCCCGCACCTACCCCCTCCACCAATGCTGTCCCACTGTTCGAGTTACCTATAGAAAATAACAAACACCCGAACTTTTAATGGAGGAAACAGGGGATGGGTGTGGATAGTTACCATATTTGAGCAAAATGCCTCAACAATTTTGTCGCTGATTGTAGGTTAAACATTACATGATGGAAACCTTTTGTTTAATTAACTCTCCAGGGGAAAAGTATTCTCTGGCGACACATTTATCAGCGGTTTTACACATACCAAGATCAGAGCAGTTACATGCAAGTTTGTTTCACGCAGGACTAGCTGCGTGTAGGAAGTTTTAAGCGGGAAATTACATAGCCGCTCCTCTGATTGGTTGTTTAATCCAGAGACCCGAGAAAAAACACGTCAGTAGCAATATCCGGCGTCAAGCTGTCAATGTCTGCTTCTTTTGAAAGTTTTAACGCGTCCACTGTTATGCGAGTACGTTTATCTTGGAAAAGAGCACTCACATATTCCTGAGGTAAAAAGACTTATTCCACGGCAAAAATGCTTCTTAGTGTAACCGTAACTTGTGTTATTATCGTCTACCTTGTACACATCCGTGCTGTATGCTCAGATACCACACCGCATGTCTGAACACACAAAAAAACAAAAATTAAAGAGGCTCTTCAGTTCCTCGTTACACAACTTGGTCAGATCATCTGTACAATTGTTATATTTATTTGTCAGATGGAAAAAAGCCGTCATTCAGAGTTTCTGTTTGTTTCTGACGAAACAACTTTAAAACAATACAGAGCATAAGGTACCTGATTTTGGATTGTGAAAAATAGGAACATAAAATTTTCAAACGCGTACATTCTTTTAGCTCCAACGTTACTGAGAGAGGCTTTTAAAATGTGCAAAACAAAGAAGTTAAGCCGGGTGACGACTATGGGAAAATCCGAGACTCACCGCAATGCAGAGACCGGAGTATAAAGACTTTTGCACTTTTAAATTAATGACAAGCAAAGAATGATTATCTATTTCATTATAGTGGAGCTCTCAATAGTGCCAAAAGCGTGCTCAGAGGAGCGCTATGGGTAGTGCTTAGCAAGAACATACTTTTTGATTGGGGACACTGTTTTTAGTCTCCTACTGGAGACAGGAACGCCGTTTTACTTGGTCATCCAAGCCACCCGAAGGTCTCACATTCAAAATCTCTGAAAAAAGCACATTCAAAAAGACACTTACCTGAATCCACACACATGCCAGGATCAATCCTTAAGACCTGGGCTTTTCATCGTCGAGGCTTGTACGCTGAAACACTGCCCTTTGGGGACACTTGGTTTGATGGTGGCCAAATTTCCTGCAAGCAAAACAAGGACCCAAGGATGATTGCAGCAGACCTCTGTTGGAGGTGAGGGATAGGGTAAGCAGCTGAAAGTGAAACTTGATTTGATAGGAGGAGATTTATTTTTCCTTTTTTCCTCATCCTTCAACCCTGAGTATTTGTCCAGCATGGGAATAGAGCCTGGGACCTTCTGCTCTGCACTCAGGCGCTTTACCAACAGAGCTTATCTTAATGGGGTAGAAACGGTTGGTAAGAGACCATCATCATCATCATCATCATAAGCAGCATCATGATCAACGTTTGCAGGGCAACAGGAATTACCTTCAACCCTGAGTATTGGTTCAGCATGGGAATAGAGCCTGGGACCTTCTGCTCTGCAGTCAAGTGCTTTACCAACAGAGCTTATCCTGCCACCATCATCATTACAAGCAGCATCATGATCAACGTTTGCAGGGCAACAGGCAGTACTTTCACCCTTGAGTATTGGTCTGGCATGGGAATAGAACCCATGACATCCTGCTATACAGTCAAGCACTCCACCGACTGAGCTACCCTACCGCAGTTAAAAGAAGTAACTTTACTAGAAAGGTCTTGCTTGTAGTGTGCCCTAACCAGTGTTTTAAAACTTGTCTAACATGATTGTTCGTGAAACTTTCTCTTACATCTTCAGGTTTTGAGACGATGGCCCTCCAGATATGACAAGTTCCATCTCCTGATCCTAAAAAGGGAAAATTGAGAGTATATGTATTTATCACACAAAATGGAAAAGCCTCAAAGCTAAATCGTTATGTTCAAGTGATTCTAGTTAAGTATTGCAGGCATAATAAACAACACTGTCTGCCAAATATATTTTGTGTAGACTGCCTTGTATTATTTTAACTTTTCATTTTAGAGTTTGCAATTTAGTGATTCATGAGGAAACTCCGACATTTTAGAAACAAGAAACTACAGGATGCTGGCAAAAACCAGCTGTTGGTTTGTGTCCAAATGGCATGAAACTTTCTACTTGAGAGTAACTGTGATATCTTGAGATAACAGGTTAGTGCCTTGATAATTGTAGGATACCAGGATAGTGCACAAGGCTTCTAGTTACAAACAGTTTACAATGTATATGTTGTAGTTAATTTTTTCTCAGGTAATTTTTCTTTTGTTTTTGAGTATGGTAATATCTGCCGATAAAGTTGAAAAAAAAAAAAAAGAAAAATTACCTGAGATAAAAAATTAACTACAACATATTCAAAGTTTGGGTAGAGTAAATAATATCACTGCATTTAAGTGAACAGAAAAATATCATGAAAATAATTAGATGCAGCCAGCCATTGCTGATGAAAAATTATACGAGGACCTAAGTCTTTTTTGGCCTCTAAATTTCTCTAATTTTACATAAAAAACTTAACTGTTCATCCTTATTTTCAAGTATTAAAACCAGAATTTTAGATAAAAAGACAACAACAACAACATCAATTTCCCAAGAAACCATAATAAAGCCCCTTAAATTGGAATAAAAACGGTTAGTCTTGTCAAGATTGCCATAACGAAAGGCTTAAAAGCAGTTTTGGTAGTGAGTAATCATAATAATCACTTTGTTAAACCCTTTTGGTAGTGTATAACACTAAATTACAAGGGAGGTCAAGAATACGCAGAACACATAATTACACATGGCACAGAAGGCAAAAACAATTAAATCCTATTGTAACTGTGGGTAACAAAATTACTAAGGCGGTGCGTTCTGACAAAGCGGAATTCAGAACGAGAAAGACCCGACCTCAACCCGTACCCATGAGTGACATTCGTGGGCTGCGGCAGCAGGTGTGAAAGGAACCCGGACTCCTTGATGTTAGATATAAAACGCCTGCAAGCCTCATCACGGCGCAACAAAAGTGTAGGCGAGCCACAGCGCACGAGTGCCGACTCATAAGAGTAATCTCGCTTTCCACCAATTGAACCAGACAGTTGGGGAGTGTGAGTTTATAATAGGTAAAGAAGCTTTCATTTAATACCTGTACAAACTATAGAATCTGTTGGGTGAAACCTGATGGAGTTGACTGAAAAAAAAAGGTGACAAAAGGATTACAAAGAATAAAACTGGAAAGAGATACACAAAGACAGATACGGTGTGTAAGAGAAAATGGCTTCAAGCTTTTGCTACAACAATGAAGCCTTCTTTATGGTGGGCAGTTTGTACATCCCTGGTCTGAATTTCAAATATGCTGTGGTTTCGTATATTCAGAGGAGTAGACCCTGCCCCTGTTGGCATTTACTGTAAGCCATCTTTAATACAGTATGTGGTTTTTCGCCATTTAATCTGGTCCTTTCTCCGTTTCAAGGCCATGTCACTCGTCAGAATTCTAATCCAACTTAGTCGTTCCAATTTTTTTATCTGTTATTGTTTTTTGTGTTGCTTTTTTCTTTTCGTCAGGGCCCCATTCAAACCAGCCTCGCTGAACTGAGCACCCCTGATTAAATATTGTCCAAAATTAAAAAAATAATAAAAATACAGGACAGGACAGCAGAAACGGCAACAAATGACATGTAAATATGGGTTGAAAATGTGAGAGCTACAGAGAAAAGTGCAAATGCAGTGGTATAATACTGACAGTGACATGGTTTTGCAATCCAGAGGGCCTTATCATTGAGCCAAAAGCTTGCACCCATTGTTTACAAAGTGAGGAACTGGGCTTGGTTACTAGAAAGATGGTTACGTTTAACCCAGGATTAAGCCAATTTCCAAGCAATGTTTTCTCGTGTAAAAACATGCAACTCGAGGTTACAAAATACTGTTGAGCATTACTATGAGATACAGTAATGATAACACAAAATGTATAGGAATGTAGAATACAAAAACGGAACAAAATTACAATCCAGGATTAACGCTAATCAGCCTTTCAGGAACCAGGCCCTGATGTCTTAGATTCTCTTGTTGTCCAAGAGCCACTTTGTCCACTAACCTGATCCACTGTGACCCAAGTACTTCAAAAGACACTGCCCAGTTTCCACATCCCAGAGTCTGGCTGAACGATCTACAAGTGAAAACACATGTACTTACATTAATTTTACACCTTATTATTTTATTTGACACCCAACTGGAAGGGATTAGTTCAGTAAAATCAAATTAATAACAATTACATGTATAATAAGTTAAATTAGTTACATATGCCACTGATATTAATATATAAAGGAAAAAATGTGAGCCCCAGATGGGATTCGAACCCATTCTGGAGCTCAGATTTTTTCTGTGTCCTCTTATGGTTGATTCTTTACATCTCCCTTTATTTCCTTTATAAATTAATATCAGTGGCATAGGTTGGTTGGTTGGAGGCTCCTTAGTGAGACATTTCTTACTATTAATGTGATTGTGTGATACAGTTAAGCCTTATGTGTTGCCTGTAATGGACTGTGTGAATGCGAGATGCGGTACGCAAGTCCAACCCACAAAAATGACCCTTGCTCGCCAACGAGTCCTCAGTAGCAAAGAGGTTAGAGCATCCGATCTAGAACACGGAGGGTCGTGGGTTTGAATCCCATCTGGGGCTCAGATTTTTTCTGTGTCCTCTTATGGTTGATTCTAATTACATCTCCCTTTATTTCCTTTATAAATTAGTTACAGTAATTATAACTAATTATGATCAGTAATTTATACCATTTACTACATTGTATTATGGCATCTTTGTCTTTCTCCAACTCCTACTTATTTATATATTTCATAATTTATTATGCAACTATTCTGATGAAAGTATACAGTATTTCATAACACATGCACTGTTTACACTCTTAGTACAGTGTATGGAGTTCACTCTCTCTTACTATGACATAACATTCTGCACAACTTGGTGTAATAAGGTGGCCAGTACGAAAACTTACGTCATTTGATGCTTTTATTTCTCACAGACACAATGTTCTAGTCATTCAAACGACAACATTGACCTTGAATCTAGTAAGTCTTACTGAGTTGACTACCTAAGCATATCGACTTTTCTTTTTTTTTATGCTCCTTTGCACTTGTTTACTAAGTTTTGAACCGGTCTTTATAAAAATTACTGGAAAAAAGGTGAGGAACTTGGTACACAAATAAATGTTTTGGCCTATAAAAGAGCAGAGCGACAAAAATAACCTCTCACATTTTTCTACTCCACAAAAATTGTTACATTGTACAGAGAATTTTCACTCTTGAAGCCAGCAACCATAATTAGCAGCAACTATGCAAATTTATTGAAACAAAAGAAAGTCTTTACACAAAGTTATTACAACAAAAAGGTTCAACTCTGACAGGACTAAGTTGGAACACCAAAATGCACAGCCACCATTTCAATGTTTCGGGACACCAATAGATTCAGGCAATTCTGGCCAGAAAAGAAATTCAGCACAAGACAGTTACATGCTCTCAGCCCTTCTTATTATGGCAGATGTGACATCATATGAGAACACTCTATATTCTTAATGGGTTCAATATGAACCTACCAGCAGATGCTGTTCCAATCATGGTTGGTGTATGTCTTGCACATGTCACCTCCCACACTCCATCTCGATGTCCTGCAAAGCTTCTTGTTCTATGACACTCAACACTCATGGTTGCTTGGTTGGGATTCTTGAAACTTGAAACAATCTAGAAAAGTGTCACAAAACATTTAACTGTTTTCCTTATCATAATCATAATCAGGTAATTATTATTTTTCAGAACCAAGTGGTATCAAAACGTCAGTAATCTTCTGTGAGATTTATGTCCAGTAATATGAGGGAACTTACTGTACACAGCCAGAATGTTGACAGAAACAAAAAATAATGCTAACAAATGTTTTAATAAACAAAACAGCCTCTCTGTACATGCACACTCATCCTTTCTGGTACATTTCTTGGCCATCACCCATGACTACAAATTTCATGTTTTATGGAGGGCATTAACACACAAAACAACAATATTATTATTTTTTATTATCTTTTGGAACTTGTCTCAGATGCTATCCATAACAATTCAACTCCAGGAACATTTGCCTACATCTAACAAATGGCATAATCATGATGAAATTTGAAGCAATGCAATTTCAGTTACGAGGTTATGTTTTGCTGCTGTTGCCATCATGGTTGCATAAGCTCCACATTCACTTCAGTGAAACAAAGAGTCAACTATGGAGTGAAAATTCAAGTGCTGGAAATAACCCATAAAATTATCCTGGCATGGAGCATAAGTGAAGGGAATTAGGGAACCTACATGAGCCACATCAGAAGGAATCAAATCCTTAACTAATCCTGATCTGATTAGAACAATCGTAATAAAATATTGTAAATCTAATTTTGTAATTTGTTTACCCATGGAGCACTGAGGGGTTCATGAGAACTCGTTGAAACACGTCTGTGTGTTCCAGTTCAATTTGGAATTTGGAAGTGTTGGTTTTTAAGGAGAGGGGAAAACCGCAGTACCCGGAAAAAACCTCTCGGAGCAAGGGAGAGAACCAACAACAAACTCAACCCACATCTGGGGTCGACGCCAGGATTCGCACCTGGGCCACATTGGTGGGAGGCGAGTGCTCTCACCACTACGACACCCTTGCTCCCGTGCCAACTGAACTACAAAGCCAAATGGGAGCAAGTCATGGGTGATAAAGTTGATCTTTCTAAAGGGGCCACTGATGGCCTTGGAAGCCTGACCCAAAGCTTTGCAGTCCAGTAGCAGAGGGTCTTCAAAAAAGGGAAAAAGGGAACCATGCATGGCAAAGAAAGTAATGTTGAAGTTTGCAACATGTACCAAGGTCAAACAGTCATTGTATTCTTTGGCTCAGTTGATTCTCCAATTCTCTTTGCTACGGCTTATGCTCAGAGCACTATCTGTTCCCTCATTTGTATCACAGTGCTACACAGCACAACATTAGTTTCCCCTGGCAGTTGCAGTAGACCTATGAGGTAATTAATAACCAGGTGTGGAATATGTGTATTGGATGGGGCATCACTGGCCCCTAACAAGGATAATTATTATAAGCTTAACAAGCAGAGGAGCTGAGTTCCCATTAGCTGTCTGTAGCGGTGCATGACCCACTGGCGGATGGGCATGGGTGGGCTTCAGCAATGCCATCAGGCTAGGTGTAATAAAGAGTTAAAAAGACAGGCCTGTTAGCTCGATGAGGGCTATTTTATGTGTAACAAGATACATGTACATGTAAAACATCTGTATGCAGAGATTGCACATATTTGACATTAAAATGTATCCAACTGAGTAATTCATGCAATTATATAATTTTATTACCTTACTAGTAGAAGCTTTGTAAGTTGTTTTTATTTTCTGGGACATCAACTGGCTTGCAGCTGCAACACATAAATTATAACAAACTACAATAAGTTCATAGAGTAACAGATAAAAATGCCTGGCAATCCCTCTTTTCAAAGCAGCAGACAAGTGTACCAATCCTAAGGTTATATGAGTATTATGGGTTGTGTACAATAATGTGTATCCCAGTGGCCTGGGATAAACATTAAAAGAATGACAGAGAAGGAAAGACTATGAGAAAATTTGCTAGAAAGCCAATTTTGGAATGACTGATATGAAAGACCAGGATTTTATGGGTTTTGGATTGCTCAGTGCAAAAAGACCACCACCTTACAGTGGCGGAGTGGTTTGTGTGTCTCAATGACCCATAGAGCTATGTCACCTGGAGTCTTTGACTCCTGCTAGGGCCACCCATGCCAAACAGGTTGAAGAATAGAGACCACACTAAGTGTGGTCCCCTGGTCCTCCAGGTTGGGGGTTTGGCTGAGGTCTGATAACCCTCTCCCAGAAAACCCTGTTATTACAGAAACCAGAAGGAGAGAAAATTCACTTTAACAAGGCTAACCAAGAAAAGTGGAGGGACTCTGTGCCATGAGGTGCGAAGAGGACAGGTGAGGTGAGGAGTGCCTGTAAAAGGTTAGTATGGAAAAAATTGCTTGATCACAAGGGACATGCTCCGGCAGGTTTTTCAATATACTGCTGCATATGGCAATTTCTTTATTACCTAATTATCTCTAATTTTACCATGACTTTAATTTAGCAAATTTGGAAGAGAAATATTTTGTGGGACTTAAATTTCACGATTATGACGAAAAAATAAAGGTAATTAAAGTTCTTGAAACAAGTACAGTGTACACTGGTGCTCGTGTTTTAAAATGCCATTAATTTTCTGCATTTTATTCAACCATAATGGAATAGAAATGTAACAAGCAACTGGCTGAATTATTCAACAAATCGGCAAAATAACATCTTTTAAAACTTCAGCGATGCGTCAGATGATGAGGAACAAGGACATGCGCTGAACTGAAATTTGAGCCCTCCTCCCCATGTATGCTCCTAGCAGATGGAAAACTTTAATTAAGGTTTTTATATCTAAATTTTGTGTCTTTAATTTTCGCAACACCTTTTTTTCGCAGGAATTTAATTTCATGAATTTTTTTAAATTACAGAAATCGTGGAAAATAAGTCTCACAAAAATAAGTGATGATAAGGTACATGTTTTCAAACAACCATAAAGACTACTAGCATATAAGACCAAAGGAAAAACGGTGGATATATGGAAAGTGAAGTGCACATTTACACAGGAAAACCTAAAGTACCAATGTGTTTAGATGAAACCAATGACTTGCTCCAATGTCCATTATGGTTTGCACACTAAGTCTTGTACTATTAATCATGTTTATGTCAGCTTTCCAAATCAATTTGCCCAAAAACAGAAGTTGAATCTCTAGATAAGCCACTTTTTTAACCAAAAACTGAAAAAGTGCTTGGAATAATAGCCTTATTTTGTTACATGTTAACATTAACTCTTCAACTAAGCCATGTACGTGTTCTCTGTGACACACAATAGGCAAACTGACAGTAATTTTATACAATGCAGTAGCTTACACTGCTTTTTACTATATCCAGTTTTTGAAGAACCTCCCTCAGCAAATAATTCACCATCTCCAAACTTTTCTCCTCCACTCAGGACAAGATCCAACTTTTCATTCAATGCTTCAACTCTCTCTTGTACTGTTAACAGACATAAACACACACAAGTTAGATAATCTACATTTGATTTCAGGTTAATTTTGATTTAACCTAGGTTAATTTTCACTTTCCTTTGTCTCCTAGCCCTATTATTATTCATGAATAAGGGCTAAGAAACAAAGCAAATTGAGAATCAACCTACCATACGTTAAATCAAAATTAACCTGAAATCACAGTTGACAGTCTGTAACATACATGATGATATGCTGGTGAAATGAGCGCAAAAATAATACCTCCCTTCTGTACACTCGGTCAGTAAAACAAGAAGGCCTTGGAAGTTAGGCATTAATTTATTTTATCCTATATATAAGTCTCTTAGCTCAATAGCAAATAGACCAATTCCAATATATTAACATTCATACTTGGCTGCATCAGGCTTGGGGGAATAAAACAAAAGAAATCATCTTGAGGCTCAATAATGAATTCTTTTGTTTTATTCCCCCAAGCCTTGGAGCCAAGTATGAATTTTAATATATCGAAAATGGAGTATTCAGCCATTCACTATTTGTCAGCTCCCACAATTCTGTACCTTGTTTGTCCCTCAAAGTTTTGCGTGACCTTTGTTTTTAATTTCTTCTGGGTATTACAGTCATTCCAGGAGAAAAGAAAAGACATTCACAAGGGTTATGCAAAAATTTAAAATTTTGTGGGGGCAAACAAGGTACATTATGCGAGATGTGAAAATCGCAAAGGACCTTTCAAATATATTCATAAACTTTTTGAAATAAGCTGATCAGAAAACAACAAACATAACAAGGTAAAACTAAGTATTGTGGGTATTTTGTATATTTTTTAATTTCATGAGATCCTTTTTAGAAACCATTTTTAGTATGAAAAGTTAGTTATCTCAATAAAGATTATTATTATTTTTATTATTATTAAACCAAGATTTACCTTTTAAGGAAAATAAAAAGTTAACTACACTGTTGAATCCAACTCTTTTCAAACCCTTTGTATTTGAAATTACCACTAATTTGGACCACATTTAACTTTCATTTACCATTCACAACTGTGATTTTACCCCTGAATTTTTCAAACCTCTTGGTATTTAAAACCAATTTGCTCTTTTAACTTGATTCAAAAGATCAGGATTAATTCCACCAAAACACTTAAATGTACTTTTTAACATCATGCAATTCTTAGCAAATAAAGAGATGTTGAATCCAAGTGCTTGCCAATTAGTAACATAAAATTGGCCACAGGAAAGCAGTCTCCAGAGACTTGTTAAACAATGTTATGGCTACCATATTGTGACATACAAAGGCAATTTACGTCATCAGTTTAGGACAACAAATCAACAAGCAGTTGTCTTATTACACAACAACTTTTCAAGATAAAAATAGCCAGGTCTCGATGTTTACAAGAAAGGAATATAAACTTTAAAAAGCTATATTCACTAAACTATCAGCTAAATTTTAGCATGAATTGACTAGAAATGTTAAAAAGACTCACATACAAGTAAGCTTTATACTTTACCAATATGCATTTGAATATACTGTGTGTGGGTAAGTCAAATTATTTACGGGTTACTAATTAAGTTAACCTGATAGGCAACATCAAGAATGAAGTATTCTCCGGTAACTTCAAAATAGTTCGCAGTGACAAAAAAATAAACGTTCGTGCAAACAACAGTCAGAAATCCGAATTGAACTTTTACAGCCGTGTTTGCTACCACCACAAAGAGAATTGCCGGCAGTAAAAGTAAGTAACACAGTATGGAAAAACATGAATTACTTACAAGCAAGGTTTTCAGCATGCATACATTCAAATTCTCTTTCTATCTGAACAAACAGCGACCACAATCGAGAGCGAACATCTGAAGGCAGAGAGCTCTCGCGATCCTGTTCATATCCATCATGTCGCATTCTTTCTGAGCCCATTCTGTTCGGCGAGCGAGTTCGTCTAATCGAAAGCCGTTTAGGCTTAATCTTGATGCTGCCCGCTTGTTGCTTACTCATCTCTTGGGAACAGGTTGATAAATCTACAATACAAATTTATTCCTTCAGAAAGAAAGGAAGAGTACTAAATTCCAATCAGGTTTATCAAAGTGTGCCGCTGACCAGGCAGAGTGAATCAAGTCTCTGGTCACCTGCCCCCGGCGGGGGCACTTGGGTATTTTATGGATGGGTACGGCTGCCCGGGACTCCAAATTAGCACCCCGTTCTGAAAACAATTTCCCCTAAAATTGATACCCCGTTCTAGAAATGGGCCGATTTTTTTATACCCCGTTCTAGAATTCGCCCTAAAACTGATACCCCGTTCTAGAAATGGGCCAATTTTTTATACTTCGTTCTAGAAAGTTTGTAAATTGAAATAGCCCTGTTTTTTAAAGAGATATTTCTTTATTTGTTCGACTTACATCAAATAGATGCTTCTTCATAATCAGCAACAATTTTAGGCAGAAGATCCCCTGATCCACAATTTTTTATACCCCGTTCTAGTATACGCCTCTGAAATGGATACCCCGTTCTAAATCAGGAGCTTCAAAATCGCGACCACGTTGGGCGGCACATACCTGTATAGGTAATGTATGGGAGTACCCCCGCCCGGGAACCTGCTTACCATTCGGCGTTCTGCATTTGGCTTTCCACATTCAGCGTTCTTCAAAAAGACACTAATAAATAAATATTTCTTGAAGCTTCAAATCAGCAAACAGAATCATTCAGCAATGTGATTGGGCGATCCATGCCACGTGGTCTCAAAAAGGAATTTAGATTCTGGATTCCAATCATTAGCGGGATTTCGGATTCCTAAAGCTGATATGAGCTGTATTTGGATTCCAAAGCCCAGGATTCCGGATTCCGAAAATTTTCCATGATTTCAAAATTCGGATTCCCCAACGCATGATTTCAGACCAAAATTGCAAGAGACAACTACAATAGTACCACTATAATATTACGGCCATTTTGAATTCCCATAAATCAATTTGTAATTTCCATTCCTAAACATAGCTTTTGCAATACTGTATGTATTTGTATGGTCATTCAAATAAAGCTCGTTGTTGTTGTTGTTGTTGTTGACCAAGAGATCAAAGTACCAAGATTTATTGATGAACTAAGTAGCAGGATCAGGGATCGTGTAAAATGGAGTCGAAAACGTTTTCAGGGACGTAGAGAGCTTTTTGACTAGCTGTAGGCCTTGCTGACTTTCATTTTCTACATATCCTGAAAATTGCACGCATGACTAGTATGCAGTGACCTCATCAACACCTTTTTTTTTTAGCTCACCCCATCAACGCATAATTTATTACAAGCGGTAGAGTGATCAAAGCAATAATGTGCAGGTTCGGACCCACAAGTTTATGGGCTGGCTACGCCCCTGGCTTTTACGTCTTTCTCCTGTCTTCCGTTGCCTGTTGCAACTGATTGCAAAGGTAGACATAAATTGAAACTTGAAAAAGTTTGGCCAACGTTTATTAATAATGGTGAAATTTTCTTGTTATCTTCATCATACGCAAGTTGATACAATGACTCTATAGCTACAGGAGCCATTAACTTATGACCAGCACAGAAATGACCTAAAACAGCAATATCAGAATATCAGTCTAAAAAGTTTGACTAATAGTCCGTCGCGGGTCGCGAATGTATGTCGCGGGTGTGGGTCGCGAATTTCCCCACCCGCTACCCGCGACCCGCAACCCGCGACCCCCGTCCATTAGTCAAACTGTCCTCTTGACATAGCTTTAAATTTGAAATGTACAATGGGTCGTAGAAAGGTCTAGAAACCACTATAATTATTACAATGACGTAACTTGAAAAGTCAGCGGAAGTGTTAAGCTGGCTTTTTTAATTTCTTTGTGTGTATTGCAATTTGCATTACAGTCCAGGATTGTAAACAAGCTGTCAATTGGTTTAAAACGATACCAGACGCTGTGCACATACAAATATTATGTTTCTGCAGAAGGCGCCTGTAGGAGCTCAGATAGCTCAGCTTAAAAGCAAACTTTTGCTGCTGTTATTGTCAAAAAAGCGCAACTATTTTATGTTTCAAATCAAATTTGGGTAAACTGAACTTTCTTTACCTTAAACAATTTGTGGCTTCCAAACATGTGTCGCTGGGGCTGCTCTGAAAAAAGTAAGGTGTGTCAGGTTGTTATGCCTTTGAATGATTGAGAACCAAATGTGTGTGAAAGCATTTTAAATGAAAAGGTTTCATCAGAATGGTCACGACCGGCCGATTATTACGTGCACAAGTTAGTCGTCCACAAGTTAGTATATAGACGCACAGATCAAGCCTACAGGTACCTAAAAAACAAACTCTTGCTAGAAATCAAGAAACGTGGTATACAGCAACTCATCTTAGCGAGATTCGCTTTAAACTGGCTTACATCTGATTACTTCGATTCAAATTTACAGACATTCAAGTGCAGGGTCTGTGGAACTAAGTATTGTGAAGCATGCGGCAGAGGAGATTTTCATGGTGTAATGACGGATAAAACAGTTTGTCAAGTTTGTTTTCAGGTATTACGGAATTGAACTGGCCTTTTTAGCGTCAAGGAGATCACGTTTATGGATGCAGTAATGAGTATATTTCAATCGGGCTCACTAAACAAAAACACAAAGGACAAACTCTCCTTTCTAACATGGCAAAAATTTAACCCTTTAAGCCCTAAGAGTGATCAGCATCAAATTTCTCCTTGCAATATCACTACTTTGTAAAACAGAGTGTTCATAAGAACTTACGGAAATGATCACACGAGATGAATCAGTGGCTTCATATTTTATCAATTTCTCCCCCTACTTCTGTAGGAAATCAACAGGGGCAACCAATGAAAATTCAAATTTTGATCCTAAGGTTTAAGGGGTTAAAAAATTGGCTTCGTCAAGAGAGGATAAGGACACCCAAATTTCTGAAAGCTGCGCCCTTTGTGAAACTTGAAAGGTATTACACCCGGACAGTTTACGGAAGAGAACAAAGAAAAGTGTTAGCTCAATTCACTAAATGACAGATCGTTTACAAAGCAGGCTCGTTTCAATTCATTAGAAGAGAAATGTCGCAATCCCTGAATCACCTTGTGTCACTAGTCTCCGAATAGATCTTTTGAGTAGAATTAGTTCTTATTGTTTTTGTTTAATCCTTTAATTAGCCCAAGATCATACTTCGTAAGCTTTTATGTAAATTGGTTTGTTCCGAAGGAAACTGCTGTGCTCCATCAAGAAGATGAACCCGGGGACCTCCCTATAAAATTGACCGGCTTGGGGGTAACAGCCGCAGAGTTTGGTCCGCACTTGTGCATGGTTTTCAGGGGGGAAAGACAAGATTTTTTCCAATGAAAGTCTCGTTAATAGTAGTGTCCCACGCAGACCTCTTTAAGGGTTCGTCACAAGTTACTGCCCCACATTGGGGAGGACTGCGTGACAAGCCAAAAGAAGAACTGAAAGGGAGGCTACTTTAAAAGGGGTGTCGAGTAAAGGTGTGTCTTATTACTTTATGTTGTTTTTTACTTAATGTCATCATTACGAATTTCAGCTTAAATGCCAAGGAGAGAGAATTGGGCAAGACCCAGGAAAATCAGCTCAGAACAAAAGAACAGTCAACAAGAAAACAGTCAAAGCTGAAAATTCACAAAAACAATCACGAGACACGAGAAAGAGATAAATATCAACACTCTAGTTAAAAAAAATCCGCAGATTGTTTAAAACAGGTTTTTTTTCTTAATGCAGAGGAAAATGTGAGCCGAAAACGCCGAAGCTTATCGGAAGCTAGAGAATTGTAATATCGTTTTCAGATTTCAACCCATGTCAACAGAATGTAACGCTTGGCTTTGTTGGTCAGGCGCTCAAACAAGCCAAGGTGGGCGAGGCAGTGCGAGGAGCTTGGGCGGAAGAAACTAGAAACCGTCCTAGCCTGGGGTGTCAAAGAGCCATTGCTCATCTCTTTGCCACGTTAGTGCGCCTGAACGAGTTAAATAGCTTTGAGTTCATGAATTTCTTTCTCCAAGTTAGCCATAGTGCTGAAAGTGACTGATGAAATACTGGTAGAATGCCAAAAAATGCATTATATCTGGCTCGTTTCATGCGTTTTAAGATTAAGTCTCTACTCGCATTCTTAACTAGGCCAAGAAAGAACAATATATTGAAAGTGACTCGACTAAGTTTTAACCAATTTTAATCGATTAGAGCTCACTTTCAGTAACAATGGATGTTAGATACGTGATTTTTGCCTTGAATTAAAATAGCGTCCTTATTGACTGGAATCACTCTCCTCTTTAACACTGACCCGAACTTATGAATGGCTAATTGACGGATTTACTAGACTTATTTTGACACTTATTTAATGTATAAATTGAAAAACTATGTGACACCTTTACTAGGTAATTTTAAAAAATTCTCACTAACTAGGTAGAGGGACGTGACTCTTAAACCTAACTACATTTACTATAACCTTTATAGCTTGATGTACCTAAATAGAGGCATTGGTCTATAAAATATATATATACTTAGGATGGTAAGAAAAATAAGCTGGTAAATTAAGACTAACATAAGGATACTTACATTGTATACAGTCAAACCTCTCTAAGACGGACACCTTTGGGACCGGCACCAAGTGTCCGTCTTAGAGAAGTGTCCGTCTTAGAGAGGTGTCCGTCTTATAGAGAGTCAAATAAAGGGAGTAAAGAAAAGCAGTGACCAACTCTAGGTGTCCGTTTTACGGAGGTGTCCGTCTTATAGAGGTGTCCGTTAGGAGAGAGGCGACTGCAATAAGGAATTGGTTTTCCCCCGCGACGGGGCGAGATGGGAGGCTGTTGTATTAACACACACAATACCCTTAAGAATTGATTCCATTAACTAAAATTCCAAAAAAAAGAATTACTCTACCGGCTGAAAATATTCACAGATTGATAAAGAGCATCTGAGACAGGAACGATCCGATTGGAAATGTGTTTTGACTCACGATGCTCTGTGGTTAGGAACATCTTGAGGTACAGGTGATTACTCATGAATAAAACTGACACTGAATTATTTCAGAGACTTCAGGCAAGTGATATCTCAAACAGAAGCTGTTCTTAACACCTAAATACTAATGAAAATGTCAGAAAAAACTCTGACTCGTCTACTTACAGACGGTAAGACTAAGTGTCTAAACACGCCGCAAACGGAGTAACAATCATCAGCAACAGTTATTCACTCGAAGACACAGAAACAAGCTGATTACAAGTACACGCATTTTGCTACGTCTTACACTACAACAGGTTCAAATGGTGGAGTACCGGTATTTACAGGGGACTGCAGTCAAGGTGCTGGCCCTAAAAAACAAGTTCTATTAAGAACACTACAGTAATTTATCTAACTAATTGGAGGGGCTGTATTAATTTTTTGAAACAGAAAATGTTTTGTTATGAATACTTAGTCTATTTATATGGCTATTTGTACCGTTATAATAACATTGACGGATTATAAAACTGTACATATGAATAATAGACATCTTGTTTCTTTGTTTCGCATCTTTGCGAATAAGTTGCCAAAATAAAGGTTCAGCCAGTTGTTCAACTCAAGTGTCTTCAATTTGATATCGCGAGTTAGCAACTCCTGAATCGCAGTATAATCAGACATCTTTACCTCCTATCTGTGGAATAAGGCTAACATAGTGAAGCTCGTGCACGTGACCCAGCACGAGCCGGTTGCTACCAGTAACATCAAACTCTGGGCAGATCATTACGTCATGGCGATGCGGAAGACTGCTGATCACGTCGATGCACGTTTGAAAACAGTATGCCGCCCCGTGTAGAATCACGTGATCACCCCATGTACCATCTGCCAACATGCTTATGAGGTAGGCATCCCAAGATGGATATCCATCAACAAAATGAAATAGTTCTGTCCCATCCGGCTGTAAGAAAAAAAGAAAATACTGTAGTTAATGGAGAAAGAGGTAGAGTGCTTTTGTAGAAGGTATATATTCAGGCAGCTGCGCAGTCAGCGCTCTCTAAGGTGGACCCCGCTGGTATCGGCACTAGAGCAGATATGTCCGCCTTAGTAGTGAACCAGAACCAGGCCAAAAGGTTGTCTGCAATGGACAATAAAATAGACTATGATTGCATACTACCCAAATAAGAACATGATCCCTGCACACTATATCCCTCGTAGAGCTCGTGACGTTATGGTTGATGAGATTCTACCGCATTTTATTCATGAGATAAAGATGCCATTGACATTTATTTGTTACACTTCATACTAAAGAGATTTTACTTCAAAAACGAGGTCTAACGTTTGCATCCCATACTACTCTCCTTACTCTCTTTCTCTCCACGAAAAACAATTAAGAACGACAGGGACCAACACTTTTAGGAAAGTACTTTGGGACGTTTTAGGGAGGTGTCCGTTACGCGTGTAAGAGAGAGGGGAAGAGGTGTTTACTATGAAAAAATTGAAGTTTTGAAATTTCGACTTGTAAACCAGTACGCTGGGTCAGAAATGACCCTACAAATATAACAAGTATTGAGGATCTCAAGTTTATCCGTTCATTCTATACTTGTCAAGTCTTACCTTCTTTAAATAAAGTATTCACTTCGCTTCACTTCACTAAGTAGACATATGCTGTTCGAACAAAGCGGCTTTTGGTGAACATTTCACACTTAGCAAAATAACGTGCTTATAAAAAATTAGGACATGAGTCAGACGATCGAGGAGACAGAAACAGATTTCCTAAAATCTGTTTTCATTTACGCCTCCGAGTCAAAAACGTGATTAAAGGAAATGAATTTGCTTTATTTCAAACCTTTAAAGCGCTTATGTAACGTTTTTCAAATTAAAAAAAGTAGAAGAAATTTCCTGGATTTGAATTCTAAGGACAGCATCCGGATCCAATAACAATATTTCGTCGCCATGCTTTCGAGGTCCTCCACAAAACGTCGCATTAGGAAGTTTCACGTCGTGCAGCGGAAGACGAAGCAAAATACAAATAGGCGTGATGCTCGTGCAGAGCTGATGTTTTGCTCCTAAAGGGTCGATTCATCAGCAGCATACCCGTAAAGCCGTAGCATTTGGCTGCAAGAATTCAAGGCCCCTTCCACCCGTATCAGGGTATTTTTAGCCTTCCGTCCACACGAAAACGGCCATTTCGGGCACCAAAAACACAGGTCCCCAGAAAGCGGTCCCCAGAGTGGACTTTTGAAAACGCCGACTTCTCGTTTACGTGTTGACGGAAGAAAACGGAGGTTTTCTAATACAATGATGTCATGCATTATATGCTAGTAGCACTCGTTTGCCCTGTAAGGGATGTTATCGTATTTCAATCACGTCATCGTTTTTATGTGGACGGGCGCAAAAAATTCAAATACGCTACGTGTGGACACGTATTTCGGATACGTCACAACAAGACCTTATTGCTTTTAACCTTCAAAACAATAAAAAAATTCAGCGAGCAAATGCGACGGCTTACGCATAGATTGCAACTAAATCCACCGTAGAAAAAATAATAAGGTACTCACCAGCCTGGGGTTTTCCCGAAGGTGTTGAACAATAGTTCGGCGTAACTCATCATGGGACATTTTAATTCCTTTGATGACGTCAAGCTGCTCTGAAAGTGCAAAAAACATGCAGTTTCCCTCTCCTTGATTTTCAGATATCGCAAAACCTTTCTTTAACGCCGTCGTCTTTAAAGCCTGCGACAGCTCAGTTTTGCTGGACTCTATGCGTGCTTCCAACAGGATTTGTTGAAGTGCAAGGAAAATGGGTTCACCTGTAAGCGGAAGATGAAAAAGACAAAATAAGATACATGAGGAGGTTATTTCACGCCAGTTTAATAGAAGATAGTGATAATGATAATGATAAAGAATTTGTATAGTGCTAGAACTATAACATATTCAAAAGCGCTTAACATTAAGTTACAATTAAAAAAATTCCTGAAAAGCTAATAATAACAATAACAATAATAAAAAAATTCCATGCTATGCAAAAATCTAAAAGATAAAAGTCTAAAATTCTATACAAAATTAAATGAAAATATTCAAAGCATTAAACTTCAGAGTCATTCTATTAGATTATAAGCTTTCCTAAAAAGGAATGTTTCAAGATGCTTTTTAAAAATGCTGAGGCTGCTATTTGTTCTTATAGTCAATGGCAGCGAGTTCCATAAAACAGGTGCAGCACTGTGCGCTAGTCTGAAGCTTAAAACAGTCAACAATTTCAGAAAAATTACTGTGGTTTTAAAAGAACAAAGTAACTTCACTCTACTGCAAAAATATATTTTGGCTTTGGTTTAATTGGCAAAGCAAACAATGACATACCTGCCATCGGTCCAGTTGCAGCATCTTTCTCAAAGTCATTCTTTAGAACGTCATCTTCTTGGTTTTTTTCAACACCTGCAAAAGTTTAAAATTAGCAGTGAATTTAAATGGTTTGGCCTGTAAGCGGGAGAGGAAAACATTATTTACGTCAGTTTACTTGGAGATGCTACACTAAGCATTGAAAAGCTAAAAGCACCCGAAAAATCGAAAGTACCCTGGTTTAACAGAAGAAAATAACCTCACTCTACTGGTTTAATTGACAAAGCAAACAATGAAATTACCTGCTATCGCTTCTGTTGCAGCATCTTTTTCACAGTCGTTCTGTGGAACGTCATCTTCTCTGTTTTTTTCAAGACCTGTAAAGTTTAAAAAATTGATGATTTACAGAAAACTATGTCACTCTTAAAAAAATGAACGATTCTAACCTTCATTTTTTGTGACAACCCACCATTGCTGCTCGATATGAATAGAAATCAGATGAATTTGATGTATCGCAATCTTATAGAGTTAAAATTTTAATTTATCGTTAACTCTTCCAATTGTAGCCAATATGTTATAAAATTATACATGAAAGTTTTAAAAAATGGAATTGATCAGCCGGTAAAAAAATATCTTGATTGTTAAACAAAATCTCCTCATCAGTAACCCAAGGAATGTATGAAGAACAGTGTGGAGAATGTGAATCCCTATATTAAGAATAAAAGTTTAACAAAAATATTTCTGCAGGGATGCACATGGACAACGAAACATAATATAGTAAAAATGTTTTTTTTGCAATCGCTAAAGCAGAAGCAATGGGCATACAGCGATGAATTATGAAGGCCAAATGGAGGATAATACTGAAAAGATACGCATTTGAAAATCATCAGGTACTAATTATTATTATTATCGTTACTTTTCTATCGGTAAATTTGATTTCTTACCATAAACCATCTTCCACATCCTGTCAACAAGGGCCTGGCACTGTTCCTCCCAACAAAAACTTTCATCATAACTTCTTCGCAGTCTTTGGATTTCCTCAAGCCGCTCTGTCCTTGATTTTTGACGGATGGCTGCAATTGCCTTGGCCCATTCCTTGGGTTCATCAGAGTCGATCACAAATGACTCACCCATTGGAAGACCACGCAGTGCTTTTCCAAATCCGGAGTTTCCACTTACCAGAATGGGAAGACCGGCTGACATGGCTTCCAATGCCGTCAAACCAAACCCCTCAGTTCTTGATGGCATGATGGCCAGATCGACTTCACAAAACAACTCTCTCAATCTTTGTTTGTCTTTCACAAATGATCTCACAATCAGCTGGTTCTTTGAAATGCCAGTCTGGAGTAAGATTTCTGCGACGTCATCCTGCCTTCCATCGGATGCACCAACGAAAACAAGACTATAGGAGCTGTCCTTCAATTCAACTATGGATTGAGCGGCAAT
>CALNXK010000306.1:100000-112500 GCA_942486035.1 Porites lobata
ATGGTGTTTGATTCAATGCCCCCAGCCCCTTGGCTTTGCTCCTCGTATAAAGAAAAGAAAACAAGCGAAATTGTGATTAACAAAACAGAAAAAAAAACTAACCGAAAGCTATACTCGAGGCCTAATTAACACTTAAAAGTATACATCAAGATACGGCTATACTCACTTTGGTTTGCACACACATTACAAACCCAAAGGCTAAGTTTACGTGTAGATGGGTACAATCATGGAAATCTAACTAGATGGTTGATATTAGTATCATTCAACACTCGGAACTGAACTTACTAGATTAAAACGTGAAATTTTTAACTAGCACAAGGAAACAATCCGGGAATTATTACATATTTTCATACGGACATTGTAGCAAGGGGCAGGAAAGCCGTGGTCATAAATGTCTCAATAAAACCTGACTTATCAAGGCGATAATCAATTCATCATAATTACTGTTAGTCCGTTCTTGCAGTAACGATGGATTCAAGAAAAAAGATCACATTTCAAAACCAACAAAGACAAACCTGGTTCACAAGAGAAACTTCTTCCTTTTCTCTATCAGTATCAACCTGTTTCCTATTCTTGTTATCATCACTTTGAGGTTTTGCTTCACCTCTTTCCTCTTCCCGAACCCAATCACGGTTAACTGAAATATCATACATCTTTTCCACCACCACCTGTGCCACATCTCTCGAACATCCCAGGAATCCTTGTTTTCTCTCATCAATAGGTTGCCAATTCCTGACTTCATCAACGTCCAACTGAAATTTTGAAGGATCCACTTCAATTCCATCAGTACTTTTTTCTTTTCGATTAAACGGTAGACCAATAAGAGACTTCTTCAAACTTGTTTTTCCTGCCCGATCCTGCCCAATAAGAAATACTCGACCACGGTAAACATTAATGGCTCCATCTTTAAGAGCACTTTGATAAGCGAGTTGTGCTTTTTCTCCACGTGCTTCTATTTCTAAAGGAGCTAGTGAAAAAAAAGGATGATTATTAAATGTAAGTAATGTCTTAGAGGTTGCGTGTTTCATTGGCTTCTAGTTCACTTGACTGACCTAGGAGGTCAAGGGGGGAGAATTAGTCCTTCACCAGTGTTAATTGTCCTTCTTGTGATCTTTCAGTATAGTCTTTTAAGTTATTGAACCAAATCTATGGTAAACATAATTTTACTGAATTTCGCATGTGACAGATATAATTAAATGTTGGTTATTTTTGATACTGTTAAACAATCCACCTGCTATTTTAAACTTTTTTTTTACTACGCTTACTTCAAGTCTCCATGCATGTTCAATACACCATAAATGGTGCGTAAAAATTAGTGTTGTGTTTTCATCACCAGAATTATAAGTGCTGTTTGCATTCATGTGAAATACCTGTCCCTCTAAAAGATACAATTATTCTGAACATCAACAATCTTACTTCGTTCCAATAAGCGCCCACTCTCTAATAAGTACCCCTATTGCATAAGCACTCTCGTTCCAGCCCGGGGGGGTACTTGGGTTAATTTTTGTTAGGTATGTGCCACTCGCTGGCCTCTCAAAACCCCGAAACCATTATAGTCTATACTGTGGCCATATTAGGCAATTCACTTACTATTACCGTACATGCTGACAGGGAAAACAACAAAAACTAACTTGCAAAACAAACCTAAGTGAAGCTAAGTGTGACTTATAACTTTGTTAAATGGTATAACAAAATTAATTTCAGACCAGTTATAGTTTAGATCACGAGAAGTGCTTTCTCAGGCTTAAACTCAGCAAACCAAGCCACATTTTCTAATTTGAAACGTGAACAACGAGCTTACTGAACAGCTCAAAACTCTTCATCCTTAACGGTCTGTTTATTGTTCTGTAACAATATTTTTTTTCTATTTAATACGTATAGTGTTCAGCGGCCAAACTTCCATAATAATAACATTATAATATTACATCATCCATTAAGTGAAAAATGGCTTTAAGACTCTGCGGTTGTGTTTTCACTGAGATAATTTTAGCTAGATAAAGCCAGAAAAGTCCAGAAATACAGTTAAAACACCTCGTCTTGTGTTAGCGAGTTAAACATGCTCACTGTTTTTTCGGCTTTATGACCGAAGAATTACGCAAAGTTAGACAACCTCGCGAGATGGTAAAACTTGTCCTGATAAATACCGCAGCCAATCGCGTTGCGCGTTGTGACAGACACCTGCCAAATGACCGGCGAATTTAATGAACATTTTACTAGAGGCTGTAGTGAAGGGCTTCCAACAGTGCCCATTTACAATAAGGACGGGTCAATCTTTTGTCCTCGATGAGTAAATCGACAATTAAAAGGTAAGACTTTTAATTACTAATTCGTAGCCAGTGGTAGCGCAAACGTATCTGAAATCATTATTAAAGGGTTACAATTGACAATCTATAAAATGGATGAAAATTGATAAAAATTCACAAAAATTGATACTCACAACTCTTTCGATCTTCGATATTTATCGATTACCGATATCAATCGCTTAATTAGTATCGTTTAAAATCGAATAGAATCCATTATTTCGATCAACGAGTTTCATCGATTTGCCACGGCGGGTTAAACCCACGCTACTTTACGGTAATTATTGCTGTTTTGCTGTTACATTTTGAAACAGGATTATAACATTACTTCCTATCCTCTTACTCTTTAGAGACACTATTCAACTGCATTCATAAAATAGCGAGAATCATTAAACGAAAACACATTCAAAGCGCTTCGTTTCCTAACATTTTTAAATGTGGCACGCTTTTTAAATTTGAATCCTCTGAGTTCTTCCGAGCTAACTTTAAAAGTGAAAAAAGCTAGCAATCGTCGGTATGTCAACAAACACCCGCTCAGCAGCAAATCGACCACAGTGAAAACATAGCCTCCCCCGCAGGCGTTTCTAGGAGAGCTCGTATTTCTTCCCTCCCCGAAGAAATGCTAGCCTGCGAAAGGGTGTTTCTAAAACGAAGACCATCTGGACTAAAAGAAAGACCCCCCTGGACTAAAACGAAGACCCATGTGGATTTTAAATTCTTGCGTAATTTGTTACGGCGATTTGGGAATGTTGTGGAATTTTCTCTGCGCTATTTAATTGTGATAGTGAAGTCTATCACTTACCTTTTCTTCAAAAGGTGTTTCCATGTGTCACTTTACAAGTTTCTTCGAAAACAGTTTTGTTTAAGGAAACATTTCTCACAACATCTGTTCGAGAAAGCCTTCGTATCCTGTTGGTAACGCCTGTGGGCGCGACGAAAGTGTAACGGGTTCGAATCTTTCCGAACCGATGTACTTTTCTTCCTTTCCTTTTTTTTTTCTTTTATTTTTTACCACAGTTATCATTATAACATCTGTTTGAGCCGTAAAAGATGAGTCATTTTTTAACAGTAGAGGTCAGAATAAAGTAACAGGGTTATAAATATAACCCGGCATGTATACAAATGAACCATGCTTACATGAAACTCGAAATGTACACCTTTACTCGAGTGATGTTCTCGATCGACGGCTTTTTTTCTTATTGACGAGGTAAAAAGTAATAAAAAGAGCGCGAGGTTTCCCTCTCCTGGAATTCATGAATGTTAAATGTCTCGTTGTTATTTTCTCCCTACGTCGGTTATTTTCTTTTGTAAACGTATTGATCGATACAATTGTTCGACATTTTAGAACGCTAGAGCACGCGGTTATATTTTCTTAGCCGTCGATCGAAGAAAAGGTGAGTGATAGACTTCATTATCACAATTAAATAGCGCAGAGGAAATTCCACAACACTTAATCCACAGGGGTTTCCGTTTTAGTCCAGGGGGTCTTCGTTTTAGTCCAAGGGGTCTTCGTTTTAGTCCAGTGGGTCTTCGTTTTAGTCCAAGGGTCTTCGTTTTAGTCTACGAGGTCTTAGGTCTTCGTTTTTGGGTCTTCGTTTTAGAAACACCACCTGCAAACAGCAGACGTATTTCCGGTCGTCGCTTCTCTCCCTCCGAAAGTTCGTGAAAACACAACCTGTGAGTCATTTAGTAAGGGAGTGATGGAATACAATGTTTAGTGTTCATAACCTTAGATATTACCCTACTCTGGATAATAGCTATTTTTCACAGCCGATTTGAAATTTTAAAACAGACGAATTACTTAAAATGAATTAATACGTACAAGAAACTTATCATTGATTTTGAAAGTACAGTTTGTAGCATATCTTGATTTATCAAACCCAAATATTCGCGAAACCCCCGATAACTGAAAAAAAAAATGACTTCCCTTTCCCAGGCAAATAGTGGAATTTTATCTCGGTTTTTTTCGAACTTCCAAATAACTACAATATCCGCTGTGCTTACCTGCATCATCATATACACGTACTCCTTTTTTCTTTAACTTTAAGGCACGTCTCATTGCGTCAACAGTTAAAGGATTACGCATCACACTCAGTTCCCTCAGCTCCCTGAGGTCACCAATCTCAGCAGGTAGTTCAGTTAGTTTACTTCCATCCAAGTACAGCCTTTCAAGCTTGGTCAGCCTCTGTACACTGGTAGGTAAACCAACCAACTGGTTGTCAGTCACCCACAGCTGCCTCAGCTCCCTGAGGTCACCAATCTCAGTAGGTAGTTCAGTTAGTTTATTTCCATCCAAGTACAGCCATTCAAGCTTGGTCATCCTCTGTATACTGGTAGGTAAACCAACCAACTGGTTGTTCCTCATCCACAGCGTCTTCAGCTCCCTGAGGTCACCAATCTCAGCAGGAAGTTCAGTCAGTCTATTTCCATCCAAGTCCAGCCATTCAAGCTTGGTCAGCCTCTGTACACTGGTAGGTAAACCAATCAACTGGTTGTAACTCACACTCAGCTCCCTCAGCTCCCTGAGGTCACCAATCCCAGAATGTAGTTCAGTTAGTTTATTTCCATCCAAGTACAGCTCTTCAAGCTTGGTCAGCCTCTGTACACTGGTAGGTAAACCAACCAACTGATTGTAACTCACCCTCAGCACCCTCAGCTCCCTGAGGTCACCAATCTCAGCAGGTAGTTCAGTGATTTTGTTGTTATCCAATATAAGCACAATAAGATTTTTCAGCTTGCTGATACTTGCTGGTAATTCAATCAGGTTATTTTTATCCAGCACAAGTTTCTCTGTTTTACTCAGTTCAGTGACTGCATCAGGTACCCTGAAGAGTGTTTTTCCATTCAGACCCAAAACTGCTAATCCATCTTCATATTTTAAGAAAGCTCTCAATTTTGTATTGGAATAATGCTCCATGTTTCAAATTGTTAATAAAAAGTCTCGACAGTTCTTCTTATCATCTAGAAATAACAAAAAGTAACCTAGTATAGAAAAATCAAAATCATATCATCAATAGGTGAATTTTACAGAATTAAAATAAAAGAAATCTAGAACAGATGCTGTTAGTGCATTCAAAAAATCTTTTATTAGCAGACTAGGGTATATATCTAAAAGATAGTAATTATGCTGCGGCACATTCTGTTGATAATGTCATCAGTTAGGCAGTGACCCACCTACTTGCATACGATTTAAAGGAATCGAAAATGATATTGAATGTGTCCTATTTACATGTTGGAAAGTAATAATTACTATCAGTCTACAAAAAAAGTCGTGGGAACCTTGTTAGAGGTAATTTGTGCCTTCTAAGAAATTCAGAAACAATAAACTTTCCCCTTTTCTTGCTGTATAAAGCTCAAGGGTTTCTTTTCTGCTTTTAAGTAGCTCACATTTTCTTCCAAGTGTCTCCTCTTTCTCATTTCAATTCAGTCTAAACTATTGTTGATGGCCACCAAAAATGCAAAGATTGAGTCAGGTCCAGGGTTGTCACCAAGATTTCAAGTTGCCGGGTAAATACAACAAGTAGGCAGGGAATCAAATGGCCAGGGATTTCTTTTGGTTCTATTTTTCTTCTATTTTCCGATAAAAGTAGGCGGGGGCTACTCTCTTAGTAGCCGGGCAAAATCCCCGGCCCCCGGCTCTTAATGACAACCCTGCAGGTCATGTTAGGGAGGTGGTCACTTATTGAATTGAACAACAGTGGGTCCCTTCCTAAAAGAGTGAGATCCCAACACATCTACATTTTGGAACAGAATTCATCGCATGGAATTTCTAATCTACAATATTATATGGGTATAGTTTCATCGTGTCACTAAAAGATTTTCACATACTTTGAGTGGTGTACTACATACAACAAACAACAAAAAAATCACTGACCATGATACAAGGAAAACAAATTATGTCATTATTGTGTACTGCTCAGACTGTTTGGAATAACGGCCTTAAGAAACACGAGTCTGATTCGCATCTGTGGCTTCGTATGGGAAGTGTATTATGGGTAGGTGACCATGTTTGTGATCAGGTACATGTAATATAATAATTATATTACATCATAAGGTGACAAATGATTTGATTTCTGCAGATCTGGAAATAATCCCAGGAGGGGGTGGTAAATTGATTTTCAGTGGCAGGCAATGGGGATGCCTATTTGTCGGATTTACGCTTATTTGAGGGGGAAACACTTATTTGAAGGGGTCGCTTATTTCATTTTTTAGTATTTCAGCCTCAAGATAGCATTTGTCTTTCTTTCACACAGACAAAAAAACTAAGTAATGAAACTACAACATATTTTTCAATAAATACCCAAGTGTGTTATGATCATGTCCTTTAGCTTAGAACTTTTCATTAAAACTATCCTAAAGCACTATATTGAGAGGAGCTGAGTCATTAACATCTGATCGTGTGATGTCCCCAAATAAGTTATTCTCTTGTGACTGTAACTTTTATGCTACCCTTTTGAAGGATAAAAGTCCAGTATACCATGTATTTAGTAAGGCAGGGTGTTAAAGGTGTCACTTATATGAAGGGGAGGGCCGGAAGCTTAAACGAACACTATCCCATTACTGCACCTGCCCCTATTCTCTTGTGACTGTAACTTTTATGCTACCCTTTTGCAGGATAAAAGTCCAGTATACCATGTATTTAGTAAGGCAGGGTGTTAAAGGTGTCACTTATATGAAGGGGAGGGCCGGAAGCTTAAACGAAAACTATCCCATTACTGCGCCTGTACCAAACTTAGATTTTCTGACAAGATGTACATGAGAATTCAAAAGATCCACATAGTGTTATCGAACCGTCCAAAATCTTTGCATCATGCTCAACTGAGTTACACCACTAGACCTTCTCAAAACTACAAATCAATGTTCCTATTAACTTTTGATTTTAGTGAAATTGGGAGTTTTATCGTTGCTTTCATTTAGATACAACAAAGAAATGGACGAGACATGGATGCCACTGAAAAGATCTTGCAACGACACATTTGACTTAGTAAAATTAAAAAAACCTCCCTAACAAATATGACCAACTAAATTAACCAAACAGCTGGCCCTTGATGTATAGAAAAACACATGTAATGAAATCATAATAAATTATTATGTTTGACTGACTTTTGCGATGCCCTCATCGTGTAAAGATTGCATTTTTATTTGTACCCTTTGAGCGTTTGAGGCTAGAACATGAGCAAATATTACTGGATTTATTTTGAGCTTGCTATAAGTTGAGCTCTGACATAATTTTTACAGCAGAAAAGCTGTAAAGCATGTGGAACAAGCTTTTAAGGTCGCAGTGCAGCTGAGGGAGTGAAAAAATCACAATAAATCTTTTTGTGCCATGAGCCAGTTATTAAATAAAATGAAAAGAAAAAAGAAAGAAAAGAAAATCCTTTTGCATCTGAGTGGGACAGTTCTGTTGTGTTTTCAAGAAAAAACACAACACAAGGTGTTTGCGTGTGCACATAATCATGATAGGGCCCTTTCAGTATTTACTTTAATATTTGAAGTCCAAAAGAGTGGTACTAATTTGAATGGGGTGCCTATTTGAGGGGTGGAGGGTGGAGAGGGGGGTTAATTTGAGCATTTAGGGTAATTAGTGCCTTGGGGCTGTGTATCTTAAGCAATGCATTGATGTCTTGATTATTGTTTTTATTGCCCAACTTCATTGTCTCAGGAATTCCCTTTTACCGTAGTGAATTCTTCAGACTCAGCAATTCAGCAGAGAAATTTTGGGAGTTAATTTTTTGGTCCAGGGATTTTTTCAAGTTTTGTTGGAAGCCCTTTTGATTTTTGCTCTTTTTTTGGCTGGCTTTAAATCTGGGGTACCCCTGGGGCAATGAGATTATTATTACACCCTGTAGCCTAGGTCTTTCTCCAGGGTAAGGTGGTCTGCCCATATTTATGGCTAGTGACAGGCCAGGCAATCTACCCATACCCATACAGGGAAATGGTGGATCTAAAGGTCTTTGATATACTTCCAGTTCTTCTGCAGTTGAAATAACAGGTAATTTGAACGGTTATTCTATGTGTTCCTATTCCAGATAAAGTCAATCGAATGCACCCTTACGTATATTTGGCCACTTCATTTCGGCTTTAAAGCTGAACGAGGAATAACAGAGAGCATGCTTGTCATTCAAAGAGATTCAAATCAGTGGCCGGGTATTCTAAAGTATATGATTAGTAGTGATATTTGGCATAAATACCACAAGTGATATTTCAAAATTGTCTTAAATTTCACTCGCCTAACGGCTCGTGAAATTTAAGACAATTTTGAAATATCACGAGTGGTATCTATGCCAAATATCACGTACAAATCATGCTATTATTTGTTTATACTACTACCCACAAAAGGTTTGTAATTTTCACATGTAGGTTTTTCAAATTAAGCTGAAATACCACTGCTCTAAGCCAATCAAATTGCAGAAATTTCTGATGTAGTAGTACCATGGAACGAGTTTTAACACGAGCTGCAGACACGAGTGAGCGCAGGGGGTGAGCTTTCTCATACCTCAACAACTTGGTCGTATTAAATACCATAACCATGCACGTTTCAAGCTCGAGTTCAAACTCATTAACCATGATGGAACATACTTCAACCAAGCAACTCAGTCGTATGAAATACCTTAACTAGGCACTTTCTATGAAGCATTCTATATGTAATATACAACTCTTACCTAAGGCTGCTGATCTGAGGAACAAAGCCTTTGATAAATTTCGTCTTAACCCATTCGCTCCTGGAGATTTTGCCGAAAAACGCGTTTTAAAGCTAGTCGAGTGGTTTTCTGGTAACTGTCGTGCTATAAAGAGCTAAAACTTACCCCAAACCGGTTTACAGGTCGTACACTTCATGGCCTTTTGATCCAGATGCAAAATATCAGCTTGCGAAGTTCGGGCATGCGCAGAAAGCAAAATTTCGCTTTCTCTCCTCCCCTCTTTTTTCGCTTTTCTAGCCTCATTTTTTTTTTCTCTTGCTGGGCATTTAGTAGGCTTCATTTTGGTGGGAATAGTTTTTAGGAAAGCTTTTAGGATCTTAGGATTAGGTCAAAGGAAAGGTAGGTGGGCAATGGAACAAGATTTCCATGGAGATTTTCAGGTCAATGTTACATGGTTTTTTGCCTCTTTCTCCGGTGTCCTTGACTGAATTGTGCTCATTCTGGTATGGTTTGAAAGATCTCTTCACTCTACACAAGTTAGAGGAAAAAGTTGTCCTTGACCGTTAAAACTGATGACGTCACAAAGGGTAGAAAGGACGTAGATCCGCACGGGCGGTTACGGGCGGTTCAGGGGCGAATGGGTTAATCAAAAAACCTAAAAATGGCCTTTTACCAACTTTTTCTCCTGATTTGACATGAAATAGACAAATTTGGTTGTTTTATCCCGAAAAGTGGATTTTTTCAAAAAGTTTGGTACTTTGCTTAATATGGTGCAATGAAATCTTGGCTGCCTTCCAGTTAATTCCCAACTCGTCCCCAGGGTCTTCTCGCTTTCCAATATGGCGGCGGCCAGCTGTCGTTGCAGTTGTGTCCTCCGTTGCAGTTTGGTCCTCTCACCTATCAACCAATAGAATGCGTTTTTAGCGGAGCTCCACGCGCGCGCTTCGCGCGCGCGTGGGCGGAGCGCCATGGCTAAGTAAATCTACCCATCCCAGAAAATTTGGTAATCACGTGACCGTAAACCGACCGCCGACCGACCGTCCGCACCACAGGACAACCAATGTTTACTCTCACACATTTACCTAGTTTGGGAGCCCAAGAGAAAACTAATTGTACATCAATGTTGTGATCAGGGGGGGGTGGTGAACTTGGTAGTTTGTTTGTCCTGACGATCTTGGCCATCGTGACGTCACGAAGAGAGAAGCGCGCAACTTCGAGGAGTTTTCGAAAATGGCGCCGTTGCCATTTCCAAATGCTACTTTTAAAGTTGGTTTTCCTGGATATTGACGCTCTAAAATGGTTTTTGTCACGGTAGGATAGTGTAGTTCCAACATCTCTTTCCGAGAAGGTGAGTGAAATGTGTATTAATCCGAAAAATAACGCGTATGAGAGCTGTAAACAGTTTCGGTCAATTTCCTCGAGTGCAATAATGTGCCGCAAAAGTTTGCATGTTCGCACAGTAATATCACATTTTCTCGAAATCGGTGAGGTGTTGAACATCGAAACTTGGCATAAGGGTGGGTTACTTCTATTGGAAAGCATTGTCTCTGAAGTTAATTGAGATAAACTAGCAGAAAAAATGATCAGTCCATTCGAGTGTGCCAGCGTAGCCGCTAAGGTAGAGGGAGAACTGATGCAATTGTATTCATTACTTTGCTGTTATCTCCAATAATGCCAATAGTATCACCTATTCAAGCTGTCTTTTCGGGATAAGTAAATTTTAAAGTAGTTTCTGATAGAGGGAAAGTATAGTTGCAACAGTTCTTTCCGAGAAGGAGAGTTAATTGTATTATATTCTGTTGATAATTACCTCGTAAACAGTTTAAGCCAAGTTTTTCAAGTGGAATATTTGTCGCAGAAATTTGCATGATCGCATATTAACATCGCATGTTTTAGAAAATCGGTTTGGTGTGGAAATTCGAAACTTGGCAGAAGGGTAGGTCAGCAATAGTGGAAAACATTGTCCTTGATGTGTAATGGGAGAAATTAGCAGTAAAAATGATCAGTGCATTCGAGTGCGCTTAATATTGATATAAACAGATGACCTCGACTCGGTTACCCCGGCACAATGTAAGTCAATTATTTTTCGGTGTTAAGAAAAAGGAAACCAAAGACTTCCCTCAACACTATGTATCTATAATAATTACACCAGGAATATATATATTTTTAACACTTGAAGGATGTACCATCTTGTTGAAGCAAAGGATATTTCTCTGTAATACCTATAAGCTTACATTAAGTTTCCATAAATAGCAAAAAAAATTAATAAGATTTACATGCAGCTCCAAACATGTACATCTGTTATGCATGAAGCAATTTCATATCGTTCCATATCAATAGTTAGTGCGAATGGAGTCAAACATGTACAGTGAAACTTGTATAATTTAAGCGGACACCTCAGAGAATGCTGTAGTGCCCACTTGATACAGAGTTTCTTCCTACTACATACAGGTTTCGATAGAAAATGTCATATGAGGCAGACCTGCCAACTCTCACAATTCTACCGTGAGACTCACGATTTTTTAACTTTTCTCACGGTCTCACGACAAGACTCCCAATCTCATGGTTTTCTGGGAAATATTCTAAATTGAAATATTACCTTGTTGAATAAAATATAAATTTTGTGGGGAAATTCTTGTGCCTGGATAAGCTTTGACTATTTTAGCCATGAAGTTGTTTTAGCCCAAAGAAATGACTCTGCTGTATGTTTCGTCACAGTGATAACCTATTTTTTGGCATTTTAAAGTCATCCAAAAAAAGCGGCATCTAATTTGTTATATAAGGGACCACACTAAAGCAAGGTTAACAGTTGATTCCCCTAATGGAAAAGGGGAAGTTTAATTTTGATCGGCAAAAAATAGAATCTCGCTACTTTTTGTAGAATCTCCCGATTTGTTTTCATGAGTCTACAGATTTCCTTTATCAGAGGTTGGCAGGTCTGTATGAGGAGCTAAGTACCATTCAAATAAAAGGCGGAAACATTTGGAATACTTCCAGAGATATGATGATATACATTTGCATTAATATCTTTATTTGTACGGAGCAATTAATTAAACCTAGATTGTACCTCAAATTTTAAGATATCAAATGAGTGAAACAAGCTTTATACAAACAAAAATGAAATGAGAAAGTACTGTAACTCATTCATATAATTTACAGAAGTCCCCTGGTGACACCAGCCAAGTGCTGATAGGGGAAGACTCCCAATCTCATGGTTTTCTGGGAAAGCAAAAGGCATCTTAAAATAACAAAAGGCACATAGGGCTCAGCCGAATGGTACCATAATGACGTCAACACGTATGGAAACAGGCCTTTTCTCCGAAACCCGCCCCACTCCCCTATGGCTATTTTTACCTCACCTCACCTCCCCGTACCTGATGAAACAAGGCTTTCAACAGTTTGTTGAGATAGGATGCTTTTTGTTTTAAAGGATGAGCTCATCATATTTTATTATCGTAGAGACGGGGGTAAGATAAGTTAATAATAATAGACAGATTATTATAGGTGGGTTACTCATTTTTACAGCTATCCCTGGAAGAAGAAATAGAAGTAAGGAGCT